>JBBBDQ010028598.1:47500-296280 GCA_037127315.1 Ascarosepion bandense | reverse complement strand
GTGTGTGTGTGTGTATCCATTACCTATAGACTCCGAAATGGCTGAACCAATTTTCTTGAAAATTTACACAGTTGTACTATAAGCGTCTGTGAGTGTTCTTAGCTAGGTTTTGTGTCGAGGTACCCCCGATAAATTTCAAAAATCGATAATTGAAAAAATCTGGTTATAGAAGGCGTGGTTCGATTTTAATCAAATTTGATACACTCATATAAATGCTGAAGAATTAAAATTTCCACTAGAAACATGAATCGGGTAATTATCTGATGTTCAACAAGCATGGTCTAAGACTGATGATGGTAATGAGATGGACTTGGACTAATGGAATTACACAGTAAAAACACTTTCTTGTACTTGTAACTGGATTTCTTTAGATCTGTGGACATTTCAACCAACTTTATTCAAAGAATTCTTCATATGTAAAATAAACATGGGTAGAGAGGTTTACTGGCAGAGAGGGAACAAACTGGTGTGCATAGGAATAGGTATATTAAATAATGATTTATAATAACAACATATTTCTATGTGATTTTGTCAAACAACCAAACTGCTGAAAAATTTTGCATCAACCTAATAAAAATCATATTTATAGAATTGTTACAGCCTCTTTGATTAGTTATGTCTTTTTGTTGGAATTTTCAGTACAATAAAACTTGAATTTCACACAGATTCAAATTTAATGCCATAGGCAACAATTAAATTATAATGGGGATGATGCTACTATATATATATATATATATATATATATATATATATATATATATATATAAAGCTAAAAAATGTTTGGAGATTTAAACACTGACTCTATTGCTTATTTTTTTAATCGTTTCATCCAAGCAAGACAAAAATACCACTAAAATGCAAGAGGTTACAGAGAGTGAAAAAGAATGATCAGACTTTAGTGAGGAAAAGACAATAAAGGAACAAGGTTTACTTAGACTGAAGATGACAATTGACATTGTTTTTAATTTTTTGAAGATTGTAGTTGGAAGAGAAGCAAGAAATCGAGAGGGAGTTCCACAGGTAATAAGTGTGAGAAAAGAAATTATTAGAATAGAAGTCGTGGTGGTCACATCTAGTTATTTTAATAGTAAAACAGTGAAACCTAATTGCCAAACTAGTAACATGCTTAAATTCATGTAATTAAAGCTCTAGGGAAAAGAACTCATGAGAACAGTTGCCATGAACATATTTTTTGAAAAGACTGAAAGAAGCCATGTCATTTTGGTTAGAAAATAACAGAAGTTTATATGTCAGGATTGGTCACATTACTTTATTTTTTTTATTTTTTTTATTTTTTTATTTTTTTATTTTTTAAAGAATTTTGTCAGAAATCTTTATATATATACAACAGGAGCACCAGACCTGATATGGTAGTAACATTCAATGCATAGATAAATGGTAAATTTATGTGCAAAATTGATTCTCTCAAGAAAAACAATAATATTATATAAACCTATTTTTTTTCTCTCTCTTTTTTTTTAGTGACTTCCATAGACCATAATTATTATATCAAAACCAGTTTATAATATATTTTGAAATAATGAAAGTATATTTCTATTAATTTAAGTTATGATGAACAGAAATTAATGCATAAAATTACAATTTTGTGAGACAATAGATTTATATATATTATAAAACTAAAATTATTTTAACATTTCAGGTTTCATGCTTTGCAAATGTGTGGTTGGGGTAACTTACAGGATCAAAATGGCTTAAATAAATTACTAGAAAAGTAAGTTATTTTATCTTTACACTCCCATATTCTCTTTTGTCAATTTTGCACCTATCCCACAAATAAAATAAATAGAAATTAAATGTTCCTTACATCAGATAGTTTTTTTTTAATCTCTTCTATAACCCGCTTTGCTTGTGTTATCTTTGCAATCTAGAGATTGCAAAGATAACAGATTTCATTTTATGTCTCTTATATGTAAATGTCATCAAATCTTTGTTTTACTCTTTACATACAAACATCTTTTCTATATTTTATATGGTTTTGATACAGAAATATCTGGCAATAAAGTACATTATGTTGTTGTTGTTGGCTTTATCTTGTATCCAAGAATTTAATTTCTTATGATTGTTTCCTTTATGATGGTTGTGTTGATGACTAAGTAGACCAATTCTTGCATGGAAGAGGTAATGTTGGAGGACGAGGTTGATTTTGTTGAGACTTTCTCTCAAAACGTTTAAAGTTTTTGTTTCTGATGGTGATGGAACACTGCCAGTTGGTATGGTCTCAAGCTTGTGTTACAACTTAGGCTCAAGTCCTGTGGCTTTCAATATTGTTTTGAGTTCATCCTTGTGTCTTTGAAGAGAGTAACCAAATGCTCATTTCTCTGAAGTGAGCTCACTTAATAAGGCTTGACATTCTTCTATTCTTGCTACGTGTCCTGATCATTGAGATGGTGTTTAATGATCAGCAATTTGATGCTTTGACTGTTGGCTCTTTTCAGGACTTTGGTGTTGATCATATAGTATTTTCAATTGATGTTCAAGATTGAGCAAAGCTTTTTGTTTGAGATTCTTACTATGTAAAGCCAAGTTTTAACAATAAAATTGGTATTAACTCACCAATAATGGTAAAATTTTTAGGATATATTTATACAAGCAATTATATAATATTCAGCTGATGATATGTTTTACAAGTACATATTAATAATTTGTTTTGTGAGTGTTAGGTTTTATTATGCAGAGGGCAAAATCATTCTTTATTTATGAACAAATCTAAAGAATATAGGCTATAGAAATATACGTTTGATGAAAGAATGAGGATGTATGTTCAGATCCTACTCAAGAGCACATTTTAACTTGAAATTTTAACAATATTAGCCATTTTCCTACAAGAAAACATTTAGCATTCATGGACTAAGCAACCATATTTTATTTATTTTTTTTTTTTTGTAGAAATTTATAAAATCTTTCTCTTAAAATAATCTTTTAGGAAATCAGGTTTCTCAAGTCCAGTACTGATAGGGTTTTTCTTTTTTTCTTTTAAACATCCTATTTGAAATGGTTATTTTCTCTGAGTTACATGTATTATCCATTTTAGTTGTTGTTTCTGTTGGTAGTCCTCAAGTGATGTAATTTCATTATTTTGTACAATTCTTTGTGTTTCTGTTGCATTAATTCACGATGTTCAAAGATGGATGATTTTTGCAAAGACCCTCAGGCTCAGAGCCTTTCTTCATCATTGTTTTTAAGAAGAACTTGTATACAGCTAACAGATTAGATATTTATGAACAGATCTTGCACCCATATGAAAATCTCAATGAGAAGAGGTTATTTAAGAACATGACTTGAGTTTTGAGGTTGATGTTTTGGTTTTGTAGTGATTTGCAGTATTGAGCAAAACTACCTCTAGCACAGCCTACTCTATTTTTCATTTTTTTTTTTATTACTCTTAATTTGTTATAAGTGGTCCATACACCAAGGTATCTGATAGTGTTTGACATTTACTAATTGCACATACTGAATTTTTATGATGTATTCAGGGTATATGCCATCACTGTTTTCATTCCAATTCCAGATCGTAGTTTATGTTTTGGAAAAAATTGAGTCCCATTTCTTGGAATACTTGATAGAGGATGCTGATTTTCCATTCAAGATCATTTTTATCCCAACAATGAATGCATACCTCCCTCCTCTTCATCATCAATACATTGACCTCAGGGAGAAAACAGGATTGTTGTCTTCTATTGGTAAATTTGTTTGGGATGGTTAAATGGTCAGTGCCTATCTCATCAATCTGTATTTGTAAATGCACAGGACATAGTCTAGGAAGAGATTAAATAAACGGGGGCTCTAATTTTCTCTTTTTTTGTACTTCTGATGAGGTCTGAAATGTTTCTGTATTAGGGTCATTGCCAAATATGTAAGATTCTGTAGAAAAACCCAGATCAGTAAAAGTCAGTTATTGTTTTTTTCTTTCCTACAAAAAAAAATGTCTACTAACTAAAACACATACATCCATTAAATATAATGTTTATAGAAATTAAATATATTATTTGTATATTCCTTTTCATATGTATATAAGACTTCTCTATTTTAGATACTTTCAAAAGAGCTTTTCATGACTGTGCATCACAGTACCAGATATTTAAGAAAGGATGATGTCACACTTGCAGGAATCAAAATTGGACACACCCACATAACCCACAAATTTCTTCTAAAAAATGAAAACCCTTCAAAATGTACAAACTGTCAAGAAGTACTCACTATTAAGCATTTTTTAATTAACTGAAAACAATGGCTTCCAGATGAAAATACTTCTACAATGTACCTAATCTTAGGGCCCTTTTTGAGAGTGTTGAACCCAAAGCCATTCTAGAATTCTTAGAAGTAACAAGACTCTACCCCAAAATATAAAATGGAAACTGAATAAATATCTAACTACAAAATGCAACTACAACTGAATTACATCTCCATCCTCGTATAATAAGAACTTATAAAAGAATTTATCTGCAAAATGTACACAAAATAAAAACAAATATTACAATTACCTGATTCAGCATAAAATGACTCATGAGGTTGGTGTGCCTGTAAAATAACCAACCTAAATCCTCCTTTAATGTTCATACAGCATCATCCAGTGATCTTCAGTGGCTTTTGGGTCTTGTATTGGGTAACTATTAATAAAAAGAAAAAAGACATTCCTACATAGAAAGTCCTCTGTTTAAATTGGATGAAAGTTTAAATTTGATTTAAAGTCACTTATTTGTTTTCTGCAAATATTTACAGATATTGTGTTTGTGTGGATATGTAACAACTGTCCATTTTTTTTATTTAATAATAAAATTTGTCTAGGAGCTGTTTCAGTTCTTTAAATGCCATCACCTCACCTCATTTAATACACAATGTTTTTTTTTCTTTTTGTACAGATTACAGTGTGAAGGGGAATATGAAAGGGCTGCAGCTATTGCACTTTTTAATCTTCAGATCAAAAGCTCCCTGGCTATCCTGAATACACCACGTAATGCAGATTCTGTTGAAGGTATTGTAGCTAAATAAGATTTTCTAACAGTAAAAAGTATAAAAAGTTTAAAATTTAAACATTTAGTGTTTTTTTTTTTATTTGTTAAAAAAGTATCTTGTAATTATTTACATTGTTTGGACTGTTGTCTTCATCTGTAGATTTTTTTTATTAATTGTTTTACCCCAAGCAAAGTGGTACCGCCACTAATGCACAGGGGGCTACATAAGAGTAAAAGTTTAAACAAGAGGAGAGTGAAGAGAAAGACAAAGCAGTTACAGAGGGGTGGTTAGAGAAAGAGCAAGAGAAGGATGGGAACACAGGTGTGAGGACAGTTGGGAAGGTAGAGAGAAAAGGAAAAGAACAAGATATACAGGGTGATGTAGAAAGAACTGGAGTCAAGTGGATAAGAGATGGGTATTGACATTACTGGAGGTTGTAGCCATCAGGAAAGCAAGTATATGAAAGGGTGTTCCATAGGCAGGAAGTGCGAGAAAAGAAGCTGATGGAGTAGAATTGTTGGCTGCATTTGGTAAATGGGTGGGACCTTGTTGCCAGTCTGGTTACACAAGTAAATTCTTGTGGTGGGGGCACCAGTGACTTAAGTTTGTTGGAGCAGAAGTTTGTTGGAAGATAGGGTAAGGCTGAGGAGGCACAGTATATTGCTTTCAGTATTGTCATATTCATGATGTTTCGGCCGTTCTACACTCAGACCTTCTTTAGGTGATTGGAATTTTGAACTGAATCCTTTATTTTAATTACTAGGGTATATTTTTTTCGTTCCATGAATCATGCTGCTTCTGGATATCTTAGTTATTTCCCTTTAACTCAACTCTCTAAGTTTTTGTTCACCACTGCTGTAGCTTGGTATTAAACTCATAACTCTTTGGGTCAAGTCACTGGATTTAACTAACACTTTTATCCACTGGGCCATGTGCACTGCAGCTCAGAAGTATAGACAAATATTAAAGTATCTTGTATTATGTAACATTTCAGAATTTTAATTTTCATTTATCTCTTTTTACAATAATTTGTTATTGAACTGTGTAGTCTTTTAGTTTGTATCCTTAAAGTTTTTACTCTTTGCGTTTTGTTATTAGTTGAATAGTTATTTTTATAGATATACTTTGTATGTAGTATCTATATTTAATAACATTGGTAATTGCTAATAGGACAAACATACCATCTGCACCGAATCTCACCTGACATAGGAGTGGCTGATAAAAATCTAATAAATTTCCCACCAAAGTCTTATTGAATAACTTAACTGCAACTCTATGTCTAACATATTGAGTGGCCACCAAAAAGTTAATTTGGTTTATTAAAAAAAAAATCAATGATGATTTTTTCTTTTTTTTCTAAAAATACTTAATGTTAATTTTGTTACTATGCATGGGAGCACAAGAACAAATTAAACAACAAAGTAAGGAAAAATAGACAAGATATGTTAAAATAAAATTAATGTTATTAAGATATAGTGTCTCTTTGCAGACAAAGGAAGAGACCTGAAGGATGGATGAGTTGGTAAGGTCCTGATATTGAAGTTTGTGCTGAGTTGGTGACCAAGGTAGTGTTGGTGACTGTCTGCATACTTTCTTAAATGTTGTGAGTGGATCCTTTTGAGCAGTCAGACTAGAGACATAACTGAGCAACATTTGTTATTGCCTTCTTTTACATTTTGGGGGAGTAAGAGATTTGTTTTGTAAGTCTGATGTGAAGTGAATATTTTTTTTCATTAAGCATATTCTGTAAAGGTAGAATAGATGTCAGTCCAAAGGTGCAATCTCCAGTGAATGCTGCGAATGAAGGCAAGCTTCCCATCAAAGTTATAACAATGTTTGTTTTGTTATTAAGGAAACAGTAAATCTAACATTCTTGTAGTATTTCATTTTGATTATCTCCTGATTTTTCAATTCTTTCTTGTAAACTGCCTGCATTTGTTACTTAACACAATTTGCATAAAAGCCAGAAGCAGTGAATGTGTTTCATTGCATGATTTGGATATTTCACATTTATTGGCTATCTCTTGCATTATATAATTCTTATTACTCTCAAATAATGTCTTGATTGAATTACTGTCAACCTCAAGTAGTATAGTTGAGCATGACAAATTGTTCAGTGAGAAACTGAAAACCACTTTTAACATAGTTGATCATTGAAATTACATAAATCATTTTTGCATCTAATTGGCAATGTTGATCAATAAATTAAGAGACCAATTTTTATAAATATTTTTAGAAAAAGGCATTATGTTATAATATTATTTTAAAAAATGTCACAAAATAATAAAAATAGAACTTTTTAAGGCTGTTTTGAAATAAACATTTGCTCTTAAGTTTTTAAAATTTGTCTTTTCATTTTTTGCTTTTTTTTAATCGTATCACCCCGAGCAAGGTGATAATGCCACTGATGTGCAGGGGGCTACATAAGTGTAAAAAGATTAATTAGAAGAGAGTGAAGAGGAAGATGAACCAGTTAGAAAGGAGCAATAGAAGGATGGGAATACAGATGTCATGACAGTTTCAAAGGTGGAGAGAAAGGAAAGGATATATGGGGTGGGGAAAGAACTAGTTAAGAGATGAGTATTGACCTTGCATTTAAATTCCTGGAGGTTGTAGCCATCAGGAAAGCAAGAATATGGGAGCGAGTTCCACAGGTGGGAAGTGCAAGAGAGGAAGCTGTAGGAGTAGAATTGTCATATGCATTTGGCTAACCTAATTGTGAATGGGTGGGACCCAGTTGCCAATCTGGTTGCACGAGTAAACACCTGTTGAGGAGGCACCAGTGACTTAAGTTCATTCGAGCAGAAGCCATGGAAGTATTTATAGAACAGACAAAGGGAAACCACATTTCGTTGGTGGGGAAGTGGCTGTAGTCGAGCCGCCAAGTCAGTACCTATCACATTACTAATTCTCCTTTGGAGCCTGTCGAGAACACTGAGATGAACGGCAGGGGTGCCTGACCATATATGGCAGCAGTATTCCATGCACGGACGAATGGTTGATTTGTATATATGCAGGATGGATTCAGGCGGAAAAAACATCCTGGCCCGACATAGTGACCCAACCTTCTTAGCAGTGGATTTAGCTATGGACTCGATGTAGTGGTTCCATTTGAGATCAGAAGAGAGGGTAAGGCCGAGGAGGCGCAGTGTATTGCTCTCAGGGAGAATCGCTTGGTCCATGCTTATGGGAGGCAGGAGAGGTTGCCTGTGATGATTGACAGAAAACAGCTTGGCCTTAGACGCATTGAAATTGACAAGCCACTTCTTGCCCCAATTCACCACAGAGTGTAGATCCCGTTCAAGGTCAGCAGCGAGATTGTTTGTCCACCACAACAGGTTTTTTACTGATGCAGGAGTAAATTGTGGTGTCATCTGCGTAGATGCCTACTTGGCACTTGATCTCATTTGGTCTTAAATATGAAACGGTGCTCTTGGTATTTCTAATATTACTTTATTCACCATATGGAAATATAGTTTGGTCATTTTGTAGTCTCATTAATTTTTATACTATAACAGGTATGGACTACTTTTTAAAATATTTAATCTTTATAATATTTTATTGGTGGGTGTAATTTAACATAATACACTATTCAGATGATACTGTGTTGATTACTGACATGGGAAGAAAATTACAGGACCTAGACAGGGCAGTAAAGGAAAGTGAGAAAAAATACTACCTATCAACTGCAATGTTGAACTATTGTAAGGGTGTATTGAGGTTAGAAGGAAACATCTAACCGATAGCTCTCCCAACTGTTTCATTGGTAATGGGCAGAGAACAGAAAGAAACAGGAAGTAACGAAATGACACTTCCTCAGAATGCACAGCAACTTTAGGGACAAAATGTCTATGGGACTGACTTCACAAGACACTGGGTTTTGCCCACTGCTGACTGCTGGTTTTCTCATTGATTTATATTGACAGATGGTGGCAGAAACCCAGATCTAGACAAATTGCAGTGAGGTTTGTATCTGAACATGCCAAGCAGTTTCACTGCTAACAGGAAAACCTGGATGTAACTGGTTTTGGTTTTGATAGACATGTCTGCAGGTGATCCAGGGCCTCTTTTGTGTCTTTACTCATGCATGTTTGCTATAGAAGATAGAAAATATGGTTATCAACAATGAAAAAGTTCCAAGATGTGGACTATGAGTTAGAGATGTCAACAGTAAACAAATACAGAAGTTTAAATATTTGGGAAGTGTTTTTTTTTTTTTTTTTTTTTTTAAAGTGGATAGAAAATGAGACCCCAAAATCTAAATGCACTTTGTATTAGCAAAAGATGATTTTCAAAATCTAAAAGTATGAAGAAACTGAAAAATTTCATTAGAAACAAAGAAAAGTGTGCTGAATTGCAATATGATATCAATCTTCTTGTATGACAGTGAATGCTGGACACACAGATGAGAAAACTGGAGGCAACAAAAATGAGTTTGCAGAAGGATATTGAGAATTTCATGGACAGAATGAGTAAACAACAAGGAAATCTCAATACTAACAAAAAGAACACTTATACTCAGAACCAGAAAGAGACAGTTGAAATTTCATTAGCACATAATGAGGAAGAAGGGCTTAGGAAACTTAATGCATACAGGGCATATCAAGGGCAAGAGAGATAGGGGAAGGTAGTGAGCCACCTACCTGACGAGTTTGTGTGAATGGATGGTAGAATGGGGTGGGGCAGGAGGCTTGGCAAATAAAGAAACACTACTAAGGGCCACAAAGGATAGAAAATTGTGGAGAGTCATGGATCCCACATCCCGAAGAGACATATTTATATGCATTTTTTAAAAGAGTATTTTTTTTACATTCTTTATTAAAATCTCATGACTCATTTGGGAAAGTTAATTTTTTAAATGTACTGATGTAAGGAAATAACCACTGTTAAAAATCAATAAGACTTTTATTCAACTAAACTGTATGTTTTTTTAGAATAACAAAAAACAAAAAAACACTGCAGTTTATATTTTAAGTATGAGCTGAGAAACACCTGTTGTGTAGTGATACCAACTCATGGGAAGTGATAAGTACCCAACTATCTCACAGGTAATAAATGTGGCTATTTATACTCTTGGTGACTTTTTTTTTTTTTATAATAATTTCACCTTAAACAAAGCAGTTTTACTGCCACTGGTGTGCATGGGGGTTACAGAGGAGGAGAGTGAAGAGAAAGAGGAACAAGTTATAGGGGATGTCAGACTGGGTAAGAGAAGAATGAGAATACTGGTGTGAAGAGAGCTGATGAGAGTAGAGTGGATGGAGAAAAGAACGCGAGGGAAAGGATGGGAGTCAGAAAGATAGATGGCAATTGATCTTACATTTAAATTCTTGGAAATTGTAGCTGTCAGGGAAGTAAGTATACAGAAGCAAATTCCACAGGTGGGAAGTGCAAGAAAAGAAGCTGAGAGGAGTAGAAGTTGCGGCTATATTTTATTGGTTTCACTGTAAAAGGGTGGGACCTAGTTGCTAGTCTAGTAGCTCAAGTAAATTCATGCAGAAGGGACACCAATGAGCTAAGCTTGTTGGAGCAGAAGCCACTAAAGTGTTTGTAGAAGAGACAGAGGGAAGCCATATTACGCTGGTGAGAAAGTGACTGCAGCTGAGCTACCAAGTCAAGATCGATCACATTGCAGATTCTCTGTTGGATTTTGTCAAGAACTCCAAGGTGGATAGCAGGGGCATCCAACCAGATGTGACAGCAGTATTCAATACATGGGTGGATGGTAGATTTATATATGTGGAGGATGGATTCAGACAGGAAAAACTTCCTGGCCTTACACATTGAACCGACCTACTTAGCAGCAGATTTAGCTATGAATTCCATGTAGTCATTCTACTTGATTCTGCTAAGAGAGTTAGGCTGAGGAGGCACAGTGTTTTGCTTTCAGGGAGACTAGCCTGATCCATGCTAATGGGGAGGTAGGAGTGATTGTCTGTGGTGGTTAACAGATAGCAGCTTCATTTTGGAACCATTAATATTCATCAGCCATTTCTTACCCTAGTCCACCACAGATTGGAGGTCTTTTCAAGCTTGGCAGCGATGTTCATTTTGTCAGCCTCGGTGGATTTCTGATCAAGGTGAGAGTAAATGTTGTCGTCTGTGTAGATGTCTACTTGGAATCTGATTAAATCGGGAAAATTGTTGAAGATCAGGAAAAGAATAAAATCTTGAGGGACACCCACGTTCATATGATGGTATCAGGAGGCATGTTTGTTCAATATTACCTTCATTACGCAATTTGAAAGGAATG
The DNA here is from genome assembly GCA_037127315.1 of Ascarosepion bandense. Lineage (NCBI taxonomy): Eukaryota > Metazoa > Mollusca > Cephalopoda > Sepiida > Sepiidae > Ascarosepion > Ascarosepion bandense. Next base: position 285,053 of record JBBBDQ010028598.1, on the reverse strand, counting down.
ACAATTAGATCAAGCAATTGTCCAGTTATATCATAGCCCCGTGGCTTGCGTAGTAGGCCAGCATGTAGTTAGGTGGTCAGATGTAAGGGGTGATGTGGTTGCAGAAATTATCTAACAGCCATGAGTAGGTTCTTCTGTTTGTGTGACATGATGCAGAGTCCTGTTGCCAGATATAGGATTTTTTCATGATCCACTTTCTTGACTCAGAGCAATACTACCTTCTGAAGACAGTTGATGTAGTTCTCTGTGATGAGTCTGAGGTCCTGTGAGAAAATGAATGGACTGCATCACCATCATTAATGATTACTCCAGACATTTTGGTAATCATCATTAGACTCGGACAAAACTTTCTGAATTTTCTGCACTGTCCTCAGATTAAAACCCTAACACTCTGAAATGGTGCAAATATCAAGCAGTACAGCATGGCGTTTTCAAATTTCTGGTGAAATGAACTGCATCATGGTGTTCTTACGTTTTTTTTTTTTTTTTTTTTTTACACATGGTGCCCAACTGACCATACTATACTGTGTAGTCGACAAAATAAAAAAACAATGTGCATGTGCAAAATTAAAAATATAAAATTGCAATTATTTACTTATTGAACCCTGTATAATGCTCACAAGTAGGTGGAAGTAACTGATGACCAAAGGTTGTGATGCAATTCTCTCCAGTGTCATCATTAGTAATTGATTATCATCTTAGTAATGGCAATGAGTTGATTATTAAGGGGAAAAATAAACAAATAAAATATATTAAAAAATGCTCTTGGTATTATTGAAATTGTTTGTTTTATATTTCAAATTAAATTAGTATGTAAATTAGTATTGTTTTATATTTCTTCAGATTCAGAAACAAACAGTAGTTTGGGTTTAGTTGGAATGGCACTTGCAGGTTTTACTGAAAACAAAGATGCTCTTTGGCAGAAAATGTGCAGCAGTTTTCGAAAGCAGTTGACCAACCCTTATTTACGGGCAATGTTCTTCTTCTTGTCCTCCCCGCAGAATGACAATTACATGGATGTCTTGGTGAGCTTGAATTCTAAAAGCCTTATTTGTCTTATTTGCCACTGCTAAAATTCATTCTTTCAGATTTCTATTTTTAAATAAAAATCTTTTTGGTAAAGAATTATTTCTGTTATAAAGATTTTAAACGATTGATGCAAAAAAAAGAAAAACATATTATTGCCTTTTCATGGGGTGTATTGCTACTAATGGATTTTTTTTATTAGTCTAAAAAAAAATCAGTTTAACTTCTTCATTTAAATTTTGATCTGTTGTCTGTTGCTCAATATAAATTTATAATTCTACTGAAAAGTACTGCATATATTTATATAAATTAATTTTGAGGTAGTTTTTTGTTGATTTTAAAACTGTTGTATTATTAATACTTTTATTTTTCTCTTCTAGAATGAGAAAGAAATGGCAGTCCGTGATCGTGTTGCATTTGCATGTACCTTTCTGCCAGACAACAAAGTAATATAAGTGTTGAGATGAGTTTGACATTTTTTCTAATTTATTTGTTTATAATTTATTTGTTAAATATCAGATTTTTTCTGCTTTTATTAAAAATATAACTTTTGCCTAAAACATTTCTTTCACTCTCCTCCTGATAAAAACTTTTCTTTCACTCTCCTCCTGTCTAAAATTTTTCTTTCACTTTCCTCCTGTCTAAAATTTTTCTTTCACTCTCCTCCTGCCTAAAATTTTTCTTTCACTCTCCTCCTGCCTAAAATTTTTCTTTCACTCTCCTCCTGCCTAAAATTTTTCTTTCACTCTCCTCCTGCCTAAAATTTTTCTTTCACTCTCCTCCTGCCTAAAATTTTTCTTTCACTCTCCTCCTCTTTTGCCTCAAAACCTTTTCTTTTCTTTACTCTCCTCCTGCCTAAAACTTTTCTTTCACTCTCCTCCTGCCTAAAACTTTTCTTTCACTCTCCTCCTGCCTAAAACTTTTCTTTCACTCTCCTCCTGCCTAAAACTTTTCTTTCACTCTCCTCCTGCCTAAAACTTTTCTTTCACTCTCCTCCTGCCTAAAACTTTTCTTTCACTCTCCTCCTGCCTAAAACTTTTCTTTCACTCCTCCTCCTGCCTAAAACTTTTCTTTCACTCTCCTCCTGCCTAAAACTTTTCTTTCACTCTCCTCCTGCCTAAAACTTTTCTTTCACTCTCCTCCTGCCTAAAACTTTGACTCTCTTATATAGCCCCCCCCCCGGGCATCAGTGACCAGTGACGACGGAACCGCCTTGCTTAGGGTGATTAAAAACATATATATATATATATATATATATATATATATATACACACACACACAGATATATATATATATACATTAATATATATATATATGTGTATGTAATAAATTTTTTATTTCTATATTTTGGATCGGTTTTCATTTTATGCACATATTTGAATATAATTTATCCAATCTCTCAGTATTTTTGGTTATCCTTAGCCATTATCAAAGACTTGTATATTTTTTCATTTTTTTTTAACTATGTCGTATTTAAAGATATTTTGTATTTAAAGATATTTTGTACGCTTGTTCTTAGATATAGTATGGTTTTATTGATGGCGGGCTATTTGTCTTTTATGTTTAATGCTTCTAGTAGTTGTTGTTTATAGTTTGTTATATATAGAATTTGTATTATATATTATCATTTTCATGTGTCGTATTTCTATATTTGCATATAGTATTTGTACTTATAGATTTTTTCTTTTTTTTCAGTTGGAAGAGTACATTAACAATTTGTCTTCTCAGTTAACAGATGCTGGGGATTTGGATGGAATTCTTTTGACAGGTGAAGATCTTTTGCTTTCATTGTTTGTCTTAGGGAATCTATTTGGAATTCTATAGTAAATGCTATATGTCAGTTACCTGCCAATGACATGTTTAGGTCAACAAACACAGCCTGTAAAATGTGAACATTCACTACACAATTATGAGACCATTACCAGCCTTCATGGTATCTTTTTGACAAATGAAGTTCATAACCTCATGGGACTCAAATTCTAACATAAACCTGAAACAGTTGGAACCATAACTTATTAGAGGGTGCCACATATTGTTATTCCTCTAGTATTCAATTAATAATATCATGAACTCAAGTGAGGCACTGTGTTGGTGTCAACAGACATATACTGGTGGTTTTTCTACTCTGATATTCTATCGAGTCTAGAGAACACTGAACTAACCTGATGGATACATGTCTTGTACCACCCACATTGAATGTGAGTGTAATTTGAGCCAGTGTTGCTTGTCTGTTGTTACAGAAAATTTTAGCCAAAATATTTTAGTAATGATCACTAAAAGCCTGTGGTTCTTGAGGTATAATTGATATCATCTTGAAATGGGAAATTGCTAGAGCCAAATTTGAATTCCAGTTAAATTCGTTACATCCACTTGCGTGCAAATACCCTTGAGAAAGATATGAATCCATCACTTCTTTCTCTAGCTATGAGTTAAATAGCAGGACAGATTGTCTCCAAAATTTCAAAAATGGAATGTTTCATCTGTCTATTGCCGTATTTGATAATTCATGCCATCTTACTATAAGCAGCCTAGCCAGTGTTCATACTGACTCACTAGATATTAGAGCATGACTGATATTGGTCTGTGCATTTCTGTGATATTAAGGAATGCTTATTTTCTCTACTATGACTTTTGATACATAATTGTATAGCATTTTACTGGATATTTACATGATATCATCTTTATCATGTATCACTAATTAAGATTGTTTAAAGTTTTCTTTTAATATTGACTATTTTTATACAAAGCATAACAGAGCAACCTTTCAAAAGTTGTACAAGTGGTCTGAAAATTCTCCAAAAAGTTGAGTTTTTTAGCAAGACTTTTGTTATCAGTTTTCAGTCAATCCTGTGGTATGTATCTAACTTCCTATATGAGATGTGTGTTATGCACCATAAAAATAAGTGTTAAATAAAGTTTTATGTACATTAAACGATCCTGAAAGTAAATAGGTGATAAAACACAAAACATTCAGCTTATCTCTGTCTTTTTTTGTTTTCATTTCTTCTCCTTATTCTTTTGCATGTTTTTATTTCTTCTCTTTCTTTCTTACTCTTTCATAATTTTATTGGCATTTGGAAATAAACACAGGCAGTTGATATATATATATATATATATATATATATATAATATGTGTGTGTGTGTTTTTGTGAATAAAATTGGATGAGAACCTACTGGAATGGTAAATATTTCAGACAATTTAGAAAACTCTAAATCCACATAATCCTGTTGCTTAAGGAAAATCATGTTTTGTCTCAGAAATGCAGATTTTGTTTGTGAAATAAAATCCCCTTTCTGATGATGCTGGTTAATCAGTGAAACATGTCAAACTGAAATTTTCAAAATTGTTGCTCTCTCCTTTGTTTTAGGCATTTTAAAAAGTTGTGTAGCACTAGCAGATAACTGTGAGCATTAGGCTACAAACTGCTGAAAATGGAGATGAACGCATTTTAGCAAGATCAAAAACTTTGAAACAAAGAAACAAGAACACTACTATGAACTGAATGCTAATGCTTGCCATTTAAACACACCTGGAACTATATTTTTTTGAAGCTGTTGTTTCCTGGCAGGAAACAGTGCTGTAGTTGTCAGTCATGAAGTGAGACATATTGTTCCACCATATAATGGTTGTACCTATATCCAATTTGATAAAGTCTGCCATAATGAAAAAGGCCTAAAGATCCATCTGGGTCCCACCCATTCACAGTTAGGTTAGCCAAATGCAGACGACAATTCTACTCCTGCAGCTTCTTCTCTCACTCCCATATTCTTGCTTCCCTGACGGCTACAACCTCCAGGAATTTAAATGCAATGTCAATACTCATCTATTAACCACTTGACTCTAGTTCTTTCCCCACCCCGTATATCCTTTCCTTTCTCTCCACCTTTGAAACTGTCATGACACCTGCATTCTCATCTTTCTATTGCTCCTTTCTAACTGGTTCGTTTTCCTCTTCACTCTCTTCTAATTGATCTTTTTACACTTATGTTGCCCCCTGCACATCAGTGGCATTACCGCCTTGCTCGGGGTGAAACGATTATAAAAAAAAAAAAAAACTAATATAATTTTTGTTTTAATGAACCCCTGTGATTGGAGACCCTATCCACACACACACACACACACACACACGTGACTTTTTTCACAGAGCACTAATATTACTCTCATTATATGCAAATGTGCTGTGAAGTAATTTTTTGATCCAAACCAAAGTTCACACAGATATGCTAATCTTTATATAGATATTTACATTTTTTTAATATGTATTGTACTATTTTATTTTGTATAGTTCCAACATATGATTGGACTTAGCATTTTAAAATAAACAAGTTATCAGAATGAGTAATTATTGTAAGTGTGATATATTTTAGTAAAAATTTACTGTTAACTGGTTATTTATTTCCATAATATTTCAAGTAAATTATGTAGAACATATAATTAAATCGAATCATTTGTTTTTTACTGTGTACAGGTTTTTCCACTTTAAAAATGTTTTTGTATTTAATTTATATATGCAATAAAGTTCTGCATATGTAGGTACAGTTGTAGTGACATTTAAAAAACTTACATAAAAGAATTTCAATGAAAGAAAAGCTTTTATTTATGTACAGACAGAAACACTTGTATACTTTATTCATTTTATGGGGCTTTTTCTTAGAAACATTAATTTACATTATGCTATTTTTCATTTAAAGCTGTAAATAAAATATTTATTTGATATATTATACTGGTAACTTGTTGAATGATATGACCCCTTTTCAGTCTGCTTTTATCCAAATAAAAGGTGACTTTTTCCTGTTGTCTAACAAGTTTAAGCAAAAAGTTGTTTTGTATAATATACCTGCCTGTCTGTATCTTTTTCTTTTTTGTAAATTGAAGGTAGTATGTTGATTTAACCCTGTCATGCCTAAATAGATTTCAATAGTTAAATCCCTGGTGTCCTGACCAAATTGAAAAATCTGAATATGGGATGTTAGTGTAATTTAAATTGGTATATCATGAAAACTGTTGATAATCAGATTATGTAAAAGTAAATTGATTTCTCTTTGAAATGATATCAAAATTTAACCTCCTTGATTTTACTTGTTAGGAGATATGGTTTTGGAAATCTACAACTTTTGAAAAGTTATAGATTTCTGTTGCCTCTGGTTTGATCATGTGATAGTGTTAATGCTGTGCATTGAAATACAGTGCTAATCATATGTGGACACATTCAAGCACTCCCTTATAATGTGTAAAGCTTTGTCATGTTTAAGTGCTTCTGGCTTTAAAGAGTTAACAAAATTTTTTTTTTTTTATAGAGGAGCTGCAAGATAAAATAGCAACAAAAAGGGAAGCTGAAAAAAGTGTTTTAATTCTGACTGCTCGATTTTAGTAGTTTTTTTGTGTTGGTTTGAAAGCTTGAATTTAAAGTCCATACTTGGATAAGTTACTGCAGATAACATAGACTTTTTTCCTTGTAGACTATTTCATTGTCAAATCTGTTATTCTGTTTCTGTTGTAGATGTATGACTGCAACCCTTCACCTATCTATAATGTGTAAAAGAACAGATTTAATATCTTACAGCCTGTTATTTTATCTTATGGAAAAATTATCTGAAAGAAGTAGCCATTATTAAAAAATTAAAAATAAACACCTTTCCATCAATTGTAAAAATTCAAAAGAAAAAAAAATGGGACTTCTATATAATGACATTAAATTGAACAGGGTTCCTTCTTGGGGGTGAGGTAATGCTTAGCAAGGCTAGTCTGGTTGACCATTACAAATAAATAGTGAAATATTGACTCGGTGTTTCCATAAAATTAATTTGATATTAAAGAATCAAGCATTATTGATATGTCAAATCACCCAACCCATTTCTCCTGGTTGTTGTTTTTTTAATTGCTCCCCCCCCAAAGCAAAGCTTTAATGCCACAGCAATGCAAGGTGTTACTGAGAGCAAAAGAAAATGAGAAAACACAAGTGAGGAAGAGAAGACAATAAAAGAACAGGAACCAGGTATACAGAAGTTGGTGATTGATGTTGCATTGTAACTTTTGAAAATTGTAGGTGACAGGAAAGCAAGATGATGGAAGAGAGTTAAGAAACTGAGAAGTGTGTGAAAAGGAATGACTGGAACAAAACTTTAATTACTTCAATCTATTTTAGCAATAAAATGATGAGACCTAGTTGCCAGTCTAGTCAGTCAGTTAAGTGACATACATGATATACACTTGGGCGATCATGTCTCGAAAGAGACATGACTGATTAGGCAGAAGATTATTCCACATAAATTGCCATTGCTTTCTGTGGTAGACTGGTTGCCAGCCGAGGCTATAGAACTCATTCTATACTGTTATTAAACCCGTAACTGGAGGGAAGAAACGGATTAATACCTTTCCCAAGGTTATTTGCGCGTAAGTGGATGCAAGGAATTCAACTGGATTTGAACTTGGTTCCCTGGTTTCTCTTTCCAAGCTGATATCCACTGCACCACAACACACATTTATTTAGTACTTTTTTTTAATCATATCACCCCGAGCAAGGCAGTAACGCCACTGATATGCAGGGGGCTACATAAGAGTGAAAAGATTGGAAAAGAGAAGGCCGGAAACCACATCCTAAACAGGGAACAAGGGATGAGCCTCTTCACCTGTTCAATAGACGTGGGTGGAGTGTGAACTGGGCGATTCTAAATTCATGCAGCTGAGGTACTAGAGAGAAAGCTCATCAGAACAGTGACCATGGAAATATTCATAGAAAAGCCAAGTAATGGCAAGGGGAAAGTAACTAAAGTTGAGATGTTAGGATCACTGATAACATTACAGACCCTCCTTTAGATTTTATCAAGTATCTTGAGATACAGAGTAGGTGCATCAGACAAGATATAGTAGCAGTATTAAATGCAGGGACAAATGGTAGATTCATAAACACGCAAAATGGGTTCTGGTGATAAGAACTGATGGCACAACAAAGTGAACCAATGTAGCAGCAGACCTAGCAATTGATTCTATATAACCACTCCACTTTATGTCAGTGGTAAATGTGTGAGCAAGAAGGTGCAACAGGTTGCTCTGCTGGAGGTTAGCATCAGCCATATTGAGGGAAGGCAGAATAGGTTCTCTAAGATGACTGTAAGATACCAGTTTTGTTTTAGACATTAAAGTTTACAAGCCATTTTTTGCCCCAGTTAACAGCAGATACAAGGCCATTTTGGAGAGCTGCTGCCAGTTTTACTTTATCAAACACTAGCTATATAGCCCACCATTACTCAGTGTTTTTAGTGGTTATGTTGAAATGGTAAGGTCAAGTGTTTATTAAAAAAGCTCCAGTATAAGGTTGTCATGACACAAGTTTAAAAAATGGGAAGTAAATATTGGTTTTTGTTGTATTTGTAAAATGGAATTCATGCTTGGTCAATTTTTTTGTTGGAATATAACTAAGCATTTTGGAGAAATAAAGCAATATTTTCTATTAATCTTTGCTGCACTCTGTGTGTCAACTGAAATTTTTGTTTGCATATCAAGGCATCAGATCTAGATCTACCAGTGACTCTATTTTGGTTGAGTTTAAGTGAAGTGTCTTTGAGAAATGCATAAAAGAGCACAAAAGACCACCCGAAATTATGTTTGTCATTGATTCTTGGCAAACACTGTACATTGGTTTGAAAAATTTTTATGTACATCAAAGGTTTGGATTTACAAGTTACTCGATTTTGGTTGAATTCGCATAAAGCGTCTTGGAGAAGAAAAATTAATAAATTCTAAGTGTTTTGGTGATTTCAAACATGAGAAGATTTAAAAAGGATTGGCTCAAGTTGTCGGGGTATTGAAAATCTGAAGTTTTTCTTCAGGACCTAGGTGGTTATGGTTCTTTACGACTTCCTGTTTCTCATTGCTTTAATTAATATTTGATTTTTTACCATTACTTTTTTCTCTGCTCTGCAGCCATTCATCTAAGCTCATTAGATAGGTTACTTGCTGTTTCTTTCTGCTCCTTCCTTAAGTTATGACTTATAAGTGTTAAAATTTGCAAGCCATCTTTCCTCATAATGTGTCTCAGAAATTTTTACTGTTTCTTTCTGATTTTAAGTATAAATGTCTATTTCTTATTTATTAGAACTTCCTTGTTGCTCATATCTTATGTCCATGGTATTACTGAATGTTCTGGTGCTTCCAATTTTAAGCTCTCTTCTTTGGTTACCTCTCTTGCTTAGAGCTATATATTCTGTTAATTAGTTAATTGTTCATTCTTTATTCTTTTTTTCTTGCTTTCCTTTGTTTTTGTAGTTTCTGATTTCATTATCAGCATAGTGCTTTTCTCATATCTTCTGTTATGTTTATCAAACAGCCAAGAAAAGAACTGTTGACTAAAATCATTGAAGAACATAGATATAAACCTTTCTTATAGCCCTATTGGAGTGAAAATGAATGCACATGTAGAAAAGGTAATTCTTCTTTATTCTTTGTATTAACTGGAACTCTATTTTAAAACACTAATCAGGAATGAATGAAAAGCATTAGGAGTGAAAAAAGGTTGGTCAGTCTTTTTGCATATTTGTGTGCGTGAATGAGTGAGAAAGTGATTATTACATCATCACTTTAAAGATTTATTCCCAGGCAAATTTATAGCAGCTTATTAGGATGCTCCATTGCATACACACTTTCATCAGACTGATCTGCTGTCTAAGAGTTCTTTTATCTATCTTTCTATCAATGACTAGCAGTATAGCCCGGCATTGCTCGGGTGTAATGAAAGCTTTAAAACTAATCCATGGTCTTGGAGCTCAGACTCTGCCTAAAGAATATTTGTGAAATTTGGTGAGAATTGGATAAAAATTGTGGATTTGTATAAAAGACATACAGACAGATAAACACACACACACACACACACAAACATCTTGCCTTTTATATATATCGATTTTCTGCACTATTGTAAGAACTGCAACCTTGAAACTTTTGAATATCATTTCTGTCTTTGTCTATGAGTGTATTAAATTTGATTAAAATCGGACCACTCCTTCTATAACACAATTTTTTCGATTATCGATTTTCCATATTTATCGGGGGTACCTCGACACAATACCTAGCTAAGAACACTCGTAGACACTTATAGTACAACTGTGTAAATTTTTAAGAAAATTGGTTCAGCCATTTCAGAGTCTATAGGTAACGGATTCACGCACACACAAAGTTTCATTTATAAATAAGTTTAGATAATTAGACTTGCGTCTGCTTGATGTTGTTGCCTCATCACATTACACAAGTTATAGCTGAAAAAATTACAAAAAAAAATAACAGACATACGAATAAAAAGATATTTTTTTAATTTTTTTTTGCATTAAAAATTAATCATAGGAAATTTTTAGGATGTGCATTGTGGTGCAATGGATATAATCTCGGAATGAGAAAGTGGAGAGCCGAGTTAGAATTCCAGTTGACTTCATTGCATTCACTTACATACATGTATTTTACTTTCATATGAAAAAGTGATGAATCCATTTCTTCTCTCTCTTGTAATGGGCTGAATAGAAGGGCAGATTGGGTTCTATAGTCTTGGTTGGCAACCAGTTTACTGTAGAAAAAATGGCAATCTATTGCAGGAAAATCTTCTAACTAATCAATCATGGATTGAAAGAGACATGATTGCCCTTAACTGACTGAATTTTTAGAGTAATTAAATCTAATTAACATGAGATATCTTCAAGTTATTACTGATTCTCTATCATTTTGAGCTTGTGTGAAACTTGTTTTCATCAACAATTATCTACAGCTTGTATACTGTGAAAAGAGAAAGTTACAAGAAGCTAACTTAATTTTTAATAAATTTAATTGGTATTTTATGTATTTTTTCACTTATAAAGTAACACCTGTCTCTTTATTCATTATTTATTTTTTATAACATTGGATAAGTAAACAAGTACAAATAAAATAAGTTTTATGCTTGCATTATGATGATGTAATAACCTGGATGCCCATTGTGATGTAGCAGATATCAGCTCAGAATGAGAAATTGAAAAGCCGAGTTTGAATTCCTGTTGAATTCATTGTATTCACTTATGCACAAATACCCTTGGAAAAGTTATTAATCTGACTGGCAACCCATTGTGTGAAAATCTTTGGCTCAGTCATTCATTTCTCTTTTGAGACATGTTTTCCCAAGTGTGTATCATATATTGCACACAACCGACTAAATAACCTTGTGTGAAATAGTTCAGAAAAAACTCATAAACATGCAGGTGTTTTGGCCGAGACTAGTTTAAACTGCTGTTGAATAACCTTCCTTTCTAAGAATTGTTAAAAGGTAGGTAATAAAAAAAATAGGTAGGGATTGCCCAGAGTCTTCAGTTTTGAGAAAAAGAAGTCTTCATGAATTAAATATCTTTCAGTTCAATAGATGTCCAAGCCCACCTTCCAAACTGGCTTTACCAGATTTATCACTTCAGGCTTGAAGATTACTGTGGATTGCTTATGAGATGTAACCAATGAAATAACAGGAGAGAAGATTGCAATAATCAGCTTATTACGGAACTCGTACTGATTGGTTAATTTTGATTAGTGATCTCTGAATTTTTATGAGGCATAGGAGGGTCTAAACATGTAGCCATTCTTTATTTCCCTTGATATGTCATTGTCTTTTTTATTTATTTATATACACTGCTAGTAGGAATAGTAATAATAATATTAAGTTATATTTGAATTACTACAACTGGTGGCCTAATTGGTCAACAAGCTTTAAAACAAGGAAAAGTGATGTGGGTTCAAGTCATATTTGAGATTGATTCTTTATTTCTGATTCACATTGCTTACTGATGATTATCCTCTCTACTATGATAAAGACCATTATGTATTTGTGTGTGTGTGTGTATTTATATGTATTAATTAGTTAGTTTTTGATCATAATTAAATTTCTAAATGAAATATATTTCCTTCCTGTCATGCTCATGAAGAGAGACAAAAGCAAGGCAGCATCAGCTCTTTTCATTCTCTTTACTACCAGTTATTAAACTTTACTTGAGTTATGAAAGCTCTTGCTGTGTGTTTTCTCTTTATCACTGCCTTATTATTTTATTTTTTGCAAGAATTATGTTGTTGAGTAGTGGAGAATATATATATATATATCCTCTGTATTATAATAAAGACCGTTGTGTGTTTTATATTTAGTGTTGAGTAGTGATAATATTTAGCATATTTAGTGTTGAGTAGTGATAATATTTAGCATATTTTTTCAGTGGTTTTACTGATAAAATGTATTTTGACAAGCAGGTATTTTTATTGTGAAGTGCTCAATATTGGGGTGGAGATAGAGCGTTGATAGGCACAAAGAGTTTGTTGCATTAACTGAGCCAGTTCATTCAGGCATAAACTTGTTCAGTTAATGTGACAAACTCTTTGTGCTTATATATATTTCCCACCTATCATGCTCAGGGGTTGGGATTATTTTACTTTCTTTTCTTATGTCTTAATGTAAGATACTTAGTAGTAGGTACATCACAGGTACAAAAAAAGAAAATTAAAAGGTGCAGAGAACAAATATTTAAAGACGCAAGAAAAATTGGGGGTTAACTTATTCTAAGTATTCTTACTCCTTAAAAGGTAGATATTAATAGGAGAAAAACAAGAAGAAATCTATTAGGCTGGGATCAAACATTGGTTGTGGAGTTCAAATTTACTATTTAAAATTTAATTAATTAATTAAAATTAAGTTTTTTATTTTATTTTTATAAAACTGAATTCAAAACTTAAATTTTAAATGTTCACAAATTTCGCCTCATGGCGGCATTTACTAATGAATTCTTTCCTTAAATTCAAGAGTAGGTGCTGGTTAGAGTACTTTAATATTTGTATTTTTCCAGTAAACACAGATTGCATCTATCGTGAAAATTCCTCGGTATATGAGCTGAACCTACCAGTTTCCAACTAACTATAGGTTTCAGCCCTTCTTCCATCATTTTCCAAAATCTTCGTGAAAGGGCTGTTTGGTATTTCTGATTTGGGTTGGAAAAGAAATACCTGTGATTGTATTGTTTAAAGACCCCTGCAGATGTACCAATATAGGTCCAGTAATTTTCCTGTTGTTGGATGGTGAAATGTGAGTTTCATAGATTACCTGGGTGGATTTACATTTGCCTTCCACCGGGCAGATACTCATGGAGCTACAGTTGCATTCATTAGAAATTACGGATCTAGAGTCGGTAGTAAATAAATCCTTTAGAATTTGTGTATTGTGAGAATTTATAATGTTGTCCATATTTGGGGTACAGGAGTTTGCTGTCATTTTAGATGGTATATATAAAATATTGTGCCGTCATAGGCACGTTTGTAGAATACTAATGTAAGAGTTGTGATGGAAAATACCTATCATTTTAGTTTGTTTTAATATTACTAATGTAAGAATAAGTGTTCAGTTCTATATGACCTATACATTTATTGATGGACTATGGAATCATTTTAGCTTGTGTATCTCATGCTTAATTTTTTAATTTGTTTTTAATTGGTATCACTCCAAGCAATGAAATAAAGCCGCAAAACACAAGGGGTTACAGGGTGTGAAAGAATTAAAGGTATAAGTAATAATGATGAGCAGAAAGAGAAGAGAGTAATCAGGAGTACAGTAGATAGCGATTGACACTGCATTTAATTTTTTGTAGATTATAGTTGGCTGGAAAGCATGGAGCAGGAAAGGAGTTTCACAAGTGAGATATGCAGGAAAAAAAAAACTGCTAGCATAGAATTTACAGTGACATCTAGCTGGCTCAATTGTAAATTGTTGAGATCTAGATGCCAGTCTTGTATTGCGCTTAAATTCATAAAGTCTTTATACAAAAGCAAATAGCTCCTCTGAACCTTTACCATGAAAGTATTTATAAAAATGGCAACTTTCTGGCAGTGGGTAAATGACTGAAGTTGAGCTGCCAGATCAGGACTGATAATATTGTTGATTCTTCTTTGGGTTTTATCAGGGAGGTCAGTGTAATTAGCAGGGACACCAGACCATATATAGCAGTAATATTCTAAGCATGGGTGAATGGTAGATTTATAAATACATATAATAGATTCTGGAGAGAAAAATTGTCTTGCATGACACAGTGAACCCACTTTCTTAGCAGTTGACATAGTAATGGATTCAATATAATCTTTCCCCTTCATGTCAACAGAGAACATTAGCCTGAGAAGGACAAGTCACTTTCTTGGCGGTTAGTATCAGCCATGCTAATGGAAGACAAAGTGTGGTCTCTCAAATTATTGATGGAAAGAAGTTTACTTTTGGATGTATCAAAATTAATGAGCCATCTTTTGTTCCAGTTTAACAATGGACTTGAAGTTGTTTTGGATATCAGCTGCCAGTTTGACCTTGTTGGACTGATCAGCCTTACTATTGAGGAGGAGTAAATTGCGTTATCAGTGTAGATGCCAAGCTGAGAGCTGATATCATCAGGAAGGTCATTAATGAAAATTAGAAACTGTGTAGGACCAAGGATGAAGCCCTAGGGAACATCTGTGGTGTTAGTATAAAAGGATCTATATGAGTGGCTGTTAAGGATAACTTTCATTTCATTTCATGACTTGATAGAAAAGACTCAATCAATTCAAAAATGTATCTGAAGAGACAGTAAAGTTTCAGTTTGTGGAGAATTACTTGTATGTCTGACCCTGTCAAAGACTTTGAAATGTCCAATGCTACAATGTTGGTTTATCTAGAGCATGATGGACTCTGTTGCACACTTTCTTCTAATGAGTGCAGAGCCAGGGATCGAACCACAGACCGTTGGATTTCAATCCAAAGCTTTCCCAGCTGGTTTCTTGCTACGCCTCTTCGTCTTCCTCCTCCACTTTCCTCCGTTTCTCTCTGCTTCAGCTTCTCGCCAAGAAATTGACGCCACAAACTCCCGGGTGAAATCGGTCGGTTGGTTTTATCTATGACACTCTATCCATAATCCATTTCCTCAGTCTATAAAAATTCCACTCGGGGGGCCTCCTCTCTTTTTTCCTTTAGAATGGGCTGAATGTGGATTATTAAGACAGCGGTGAGTATTTTTTTTTTTCTATATGATGGCGGTGCTTCTATTCTTTGGATCCGATTACTGCCCTGCACGCCAGACACAAACGAACCCTCTTTTTTCCAGAGCCGCCGCTAGTCTCTCTTTCATGTTCACACTCCCCCCTGGTCTCAAGACCACACATGTGGCAAGGCGGACATGGCCGCTTGTTGCGGGCACTCCTATGAAGGGGGATTGTCTGGATTTCTTCATCTGAGCTCTCAGAAGTGGCATCGGAATTATCGGCAACAGCGTCGGGGTTCGCAGTCGGACCATCAGACTCGTGGGGCGTAGGTCGGATCCACAGTTCGTCATTGGATGATTCACCACTGCCGCTACTTGTCAACGGATTCGTATTCAGGGCGGGCCGAATGTCCCTCACATGGCGTGGAGTACCATCAACCAGCACGGCCTGCTCACTGACGATGCCGGTGATTCGTCCCCTTCGAAAACTGGTGGGGCACCGGCTATTGGGAGGCTTCACCCAGACGGTGTCCCCTAATTCATACGGCCCTCTTGTTCCCCGCCGATCAGGCAGACGCGCGTCAATGCCCTTGATGCGCACTCGGTAGCGATGGATCGCATTGGCGGGTGCGCTCACAGCAGTCACAGCATCCCTCGGTGTTGCATTATATCTATAGACCGCTTCTGCAATAGTACACGCCTTCCTGGCTGCGGTCCTCTTCACGCTTCGGTGGCACCGCTCTGCTATGCCATTGCCACTCGGCACATATGCACATCGGTGTCTGAGCCTGATCCCCCACTCGTCTACAAAACGCCTAAACTCTACGCTGCAGAAGGTAGTATCGTTGTCCGTGAGGATCTCTTCAGGCGGCCCCCTTTCGTAAAATATGGATTCCAATTCACGGATGACACTGGAAGAGTCCTGTCGTGCCAACGGGCGCCAGATCGCAAACCTTGTCGGTCCGCAATCTATTAGTGTGAGGAAGTGCTGGCTGCCATAATGGGTTATGTCCATACCCAGTCGGCTCCAAGTCGTGTCTGTTCCCAGCCGACCCCTCCGCCATCTCACTGGAGCGGGGTCGATCGACTGGCATGTTTGGCATTCCTTGACCACCGCTCTCACTGCACTTTTTGACACTGACGGATTGGTCAATTGTACAAAATAGCATGTCCGTCTCACTCCGGGGTGCCCACTGATGTGGTGTATTTCCCTGATTTTGTCTGCCGCCTCAACAGAAGCAGCACATAGTAATGGTACTGGCCCAGCTTCTTTCTTCACGGCATCAATCCATCTCTGTGGCACCCAAGTGAGCCTATCAGCGAGGTTGCAGTTTGAGGTGACAAGTACCACATCCACAGACAGATTGTACTCTGTTACTAGCTTTCTTATGGTCTCCAACCTCCGTCTGATCAGCATCTTGCTGGCCGCCTTGGTGCGCACCCTGGCCTTACCTGTCAGTGTGTTCGATATCCAGTGGTACACGCACAGCGAATCTGTGTGTATGTGTAATTTCTTGACTTTCCACTGGAGTGCCAGGTTAATGCTTTTCGTCACCGCATCGAGCTCTGCCAGGTTGATGTGAGCAGCGTCATTCGTTGGTCGCAGCCAGCAGGCGTCCTCAATCGCAGCTCCGTTCTTCTCCAGCAGCACACCAATCGCCACAGAGCTCGCATCCACCCACACACTCAATTCGTCTCCCTGCATGCACCAGTCTCCTTTTGCGGGGTCATCCTGCTTTACCCTTGCGATGGTCTCCTTCACCATGCGAACCAACAGATCGTCTGTTGTTTCATCATCCCAGTCTTTGGTGACTGCGCTTGCCCTCCTTTTTATGGTGCCTGTTGCTACACAAGTCCATCCACACACTGGTAGGTGCCCCACAAGTTTTCCACACAGGGAGAAGACCACGCGTCTCGTGAAGACTTCGGGTACTTCAGAAACTGCAGTTCCACGCCCCCACTTCAAGGTCCCCCGCTCCTTTCGAACTTTCAGGCCCAAGACACGGGTGCCATCCTCCAAATGTTCCGGGTCCTTGCAAATCAGGCCAAACTCGGCCAGTTTGGTCCTTACGCGTGATGATGATACAACGTCTTCGTTCACGTATATGTCATCAAGGTACGTCGATGTCCCCTCTTTCATTGTTTCTTGCTGTGACAACACAGCGTTGACTATGGTCTTCATTATTTGGGGTGCCACGTTCAGCCCGAAGCCCAGTCTGGTAAGGCGGTATCTTCTGCCAGCAAACACCACTGTCTGAAACGGCCACATCGTCTCGCTGACCCGGACCTGCAGATATGCTTTTCTTAGATCCAGCAGGGACACATTGGAACCCTGCTGGCACCATTCTCGTAGCTTGCTGGCGCAAACATCAGCATCTGCCGTAAATGCATCAACATGCGCATTTAGTTCGCGGTAGTCCATCACTGGCCTCACTTTTGCTTTGTTGTGCTGAGTAACCGCCATCAGCGGGATCAAACCTTTGGGAGGTCCAAGTTTCTCATCGGGGTAACGAATTAACCAGCCATCCTTGATCCATTCACTCCTCTTCGTATGCAGGCCTTATTTGGTCGGGCACATGGTACTCGGCTACTTCGTTCCGCAATTTTGCTGGCTCCTGATTTCCTGACCACTTCCATGAGGCGGTCCAAGCCTTCTGGTGCTGGTCAAATTCGACACTAAAGTCTGGCTGGTCGATCCTCAGCGCTGCGCACACTGGGGTCTTCTGAAACTGCACTGCCCCCGTCTGCGTTATGTGAACACCACCTATGGCTCTGATGGCATCATAGCCTAGAAGCAGGTCAAAGTTCAGTGGTTTTTTGAGCGCTACTAGTGCCTCGACGTTGGCCGAGTTTCCTGTTCTTGTACGGATGTTTATCGCACCCACCCCGCAACATGTCCGTGATTCTCCACTGATGGTGGTTACCCTGACACCCTTCTCCTTCCAAGTGCGGCAGAGGTCCACGAACACTATGGTGCGGGAGCACCCGGAATCGAGGAGTGCTGAGCACAATGTCTCGTTGACATAGACCTGAATGATCGGAAGCGCCTCTAATTTCTGCTTTGCGGAAAGGTCGACGCCGGCACCTTGCCCCGGCCCTGTTTCCCGCACAATCCCGGGCCATATGTCCGGTTTCATTACACCGGTAGCAGCGAACAGCTGTCAGTCGCCGTCTGCAGTTCCTTGCAATGTGGCCCTGGCCATCGCACCTATAACACACGACCCCACCACGCGGGCTAAGCCCCTGAGACGGTTTATCATCACTCGGTGTGGATTGTGCAGCAGCGATTACCAGATCTCTCAGCTCGGAATTATCCTTCATCATGGTTCTGGCTCGGTCCACCAGGTCATTAAGGGACAACGAGGTTATGTTTGAGCTCGCCTGCAGGAGCTGTTTTGCTCCAGGTTGGGAGCCCCGCCAGAAATTTATATGCCAAAGCCCGCTCGGGCAGCCCACCGAACAACACCGTCAACTTCGTCAGCTCGGCCAAATATACATCCACAGTTTTGCCAGGATGTAATTGTCTTGCCTCAAATTGCTCCCAGGCAGTGGCGGGGTCGATAGCAAACGCTTTGTATAGGGCTGCCTTGATCCTCTCATAATTCTGTTTTTCCTCAGCACTGAGCTGTTGATACACAGCGAAAGCCCCACCGGACAAACGCAGAGGAATCACATGTTCAATGCTTTTGACACCAGACAAGAGACAATGCAGTTCCACTTTTTCCACCCAGTCAAGTACTGGGGTCGAGCCACTGAACTCTGGAATCAATTTCAGGTCGAACCTGTCCCCCATTACGCCGAAATAGCTTGTTGCACACTTTCTTCTAATGAGTGCAGAGCCAGGGATCGAACCATAGACCGTTGGATTTCAATCCAAAGCTCTCCCAGCTGGTTTCTTGCTACGCCTCTTCGTCTTCCTCCTCTTCCTCTTTGTCTTCACAGTTATTGTCACTACGTCAGCAATTGAGCTGGAGAAACAAAAGCCATATTGTTTGTCTGAGAAAAGGCCCTGCAGTGAGAGATGATGAACCAATTCAGCATTGATTAGGGCCTCTAGAAGGTTGCCTAAATGAGATAGAAGGCTAATAAGCCAATAATTAAAAGGGTCAGATGGCTCACCAGAGTTCTTAAAAACTGGCACAACAGATGATGACTTCCAGCAGGCTGGAAAGCAGGAGGTAGCAAGACATTTGTTATACAGTTTAGAGAGAACAGGAGCCAGTTTGGAAGCAAACTTCTTAGTGCCTATTACCGAGATACCATTGAGTTTACATGCTTGGTAGAGATCTAGGTTGGATATGATAGCAGAAACTATGGCAGGGATTATAGGCATATTTCACCCATTCGCTAATATATTTGTATTTGGGGACTTTAATACCCATCCAACTCTGTCACCAATCTTACTGGAGTCTAAACACTGAACTTCTCAATCACTCAGTCTCTCATGCAAATAATGAATTTCCTCACCCATTTCCCCAGTGACCATGATGGATGCACTTCTCTTCAAGATCTCTTCCTGACTTCTATCTTTGACTTTTGCCATGTTATGCAGCTCTGCCTTTTTGGCAACTCTGACCATGCTGTGGTATCTGTAAATATCTTTTTCTACTGCCCTTTCATCCAGGAATTTAACCAGCAGAATATCTTACTGCTATCAGCGAATGGAATGGGATTCGTTTCGTGATTTCCTTTGCTATGTCTCTTGGAACAAAGTTTTTAGTCTTCCAGTTGAAGACTGCACCTCTGAAGTCTCCTCTTGAGTGAAAGCTGGCATTGATGCTTTCATCCCAGCCAGAAAATTTTAACTTAAACCTTGCTCATCTTCTTATTTCTCTCCTGTTTGCCTGGCTGCCATCATTCATAGAAATAATTTTTTTCCAGCTATACCAGAGTAACATATCTGATCACAATAGGTACCGCTTTGTCTCTGCTTGTAATGAATGCATGTGTATCCTAAATGATGCTAAGTTGTTGTTTGCTGATAGAATGAAGTTGTGTATATCTTTTTTGCAAGTTTGGTTTCAAAGATTACTGGCAGCTCAGTAAGAGTGTGCTGAACAACAGAAAACCTTTGATCACTCCTCCATTCAATCAATTTGAAGTCCTCACATCCACAGCAGACAAAGTTGAGTGTTTTGCTCACAAATTCTCATCCAACTCTACACTTGACTTGTCTGGAGTACCTACACCCAATTTCCAACCTAGGACCGAGACTCAACTGAGTAATATATATATATATATATATATATATATATATATATATATATAACCCAATCTCTGGTCTCTAACATAATTCCTAAGCATGACTCCGATAGGGAAAGTAGAAGTGATGGAATTCCAGTCATTGTTCTAAAGAAATATGCCCCTGAGCTGGCTCCCTCCTTCTCCAAATTCTATAATTATTGACTCACTACTTCCTGCTTTCCTGCTTGTTGGAGGTCCTCCTTTATAGTTTCTGTTTTTAAGAACTCTGAGGAGCCCTCTGACCCTTCTAATTATTGGCCTATTAATCTCTTACCTCTTTTTGGCAAGGTATTTGAGGTTATTATCAATGCTGAAATAGTTAGGCATCACACATTTTACAGTCTTCTCTCTGACAATATAGCTTATGCTTCACCAGGTCTACTGCCGATGTTTTAATGAACATCACTAAATATATATACCAGGCACTTGATAAGAATAGCGAAGCTCGAGCTGTTGCTCTTGATATCTCAAAAGCATGTGAGAGAGTTTGGCATGCTGACCTACTGTGCAAGCTCCACAGGTATGGTATTTCTGGATGATTTTTGATTTAATCCAATCATTTCTATCAATTCGTGAAATGAAGGTTGTTTTGAATGGGCAAGCTTCCAGATCCTTTCATAGGATCGTGGGCATCCCTCAAGTCCCTATCCTCGCTCCTATGCTTTTTCTGATCTTCATCAATGATCTTCCTGATGTAATCAGTTCCCAAGTAGGTATCTGTGCAGATGACAGCACTCAATAAGAAATCTGTTAAGGCTGACAAAGTAAATCTGGCTGCTGCACTTCAAAAGGATCGCTAATCTGTGATTGAATTATGTAGAAAATAGCTTGTAAATTTTTATGCATCCGAAATGAGGTTTCTCTCCTTTAACTACCATAGAGAAACTTTCCTGCCTCCCATCAGAATGGATGACACTAGTTTCCTAGAGAGCAATACACTGCGCCTCCTTGGCCTCACTCTCTCAAACAACCTCAAATGGAATGACTATATCAAATCTATATCTGCATCTACTACTAGGGAGGTTGACTCACTGGGTTGGGCCAGGAAGTTTTTCTTATCAGAGTCCATTTTGCACATTTATAAATCTACCATACATCTGTGCATTGAATATAGTTGCCATATCTTGTTTGGTGCTTTTGCTATTCATCTTGAGGTTCTCAACAAAATTTAAGGCTTACGGCCTATCACGTTGAATACACCGGTTCTCAGTCGATCACTGAAGTTAAGCAACGTTGAGCCTGTTCAGTACTTAGATGGGTGACTGCTTGGGAATACCAGGTGCTGTAAACGTTTAGTGACGGATGTGCATTGTGGTGCAGTGGATATCAGCTTGGAAAGAGAAATTGGTGAGCCGAGTTCGAATTCCAGTTGAATATCCTGCATTCACTTAAACACTGGTACCCTTGGGAAAGGTATTAATCCGTCCCTTCCTTCCAGTTATGGGTTAAATAACAAGAGTAGGACTTGGGGACCCTGCCAATAAAAATCAAATCTCAATGAATCATGATACTTGAAAAGAAAAAAAAGTATTACTAGACACAAAACTTGTATAAAAACAAAAATAAATTGTTGAAAGAAAAAAGGTATTAACAGCAATAAATAAATAAATAAAATTTAGTTGGCAATAAATGACCCGCCGAGGTTGATATGCCATAAAAATAAAACAACCAACCAACAAAATTTAAAGGAATATTTGCAATACAATCGATCTTGACTTTGCAGGCTGCTTTTTGTTACTTTCTTAATAATGTGATAATGTGGCTTCTTTTTTTGCTTTTCTACATGGCAACTGCTCTGACAAGCATTTTACCCTGGTTCCCCAACCACATGTATTTACATGTGCTACTAGATTGGTATCAAGGTCCCACAACGTTTACCATCAAAATAAAGTAGAAGAGGCAGTTACATTTGACTAACAGTTTCTTTTCTTGCACTTTTCATTTGTGTGACTCCCTTTTTTTCTTCCTTGATGACTATAATCTCCAAAAGTTTAAATGCAGTGTCGATTACCGTCTTCTATCTCCATGATTCCTGTTCATTTCTTAGCCTTTCTTCAAAATTCCCTGTACCTTGTTCTTTTCTCTCACAGTAACTCCTCTCACACCAGTGGTGGTCCTGCCTTGCTTGTGGGGAAGTGATTATAAAAAATATCACTGAACAGAGACTCAGTTCAAGACAGGAAGTTAGGCAGGGATATTTTGAATGAGTCAAGAGTAGAGTTGGATAAAATTTATGGACAATACATTTGACTTTTTCAACAGAGGATGGTAACACCTCAAATTGCTTGAAGAAGTGGGGAATAGAGACTTTGCACTTATTTATGGCATAATTGCTACTGATTAAATAAGTGGTAAAACTAATTTAATAACATTTAATACCCTATGGCATAGAGGCACGACGAAGTAACAGATAGCAGCTCAGAAATCAAAGAGACGAGTTTGAGTTCTAGTTGAGTTCATTGCATTCACTTATGTGCTAATACCCTTGGGAAAGGCATGAAAAAAAAAGACAGTTATGAAAACATCAACAACAATGAACCAGCCCAGAACAGAGGATGAGGGGGGGTCATCAATGGCTCATGTTCCATTATAACCAATTAAGTAATTGTCAACATTTTAATGTTTTAGTCTGAATTTTAATTTGTAACTTTAAAGTTTGTTGTGTGATGTAAATTTTTTAATATTAACAAAGTGAGAATTTACAATTCTCTTTTATTGTTATCAAGTAATGCCTCTTGTTACTACACCAGTGGAATATCTTACTACTAAACAGTGGAGATAAATTCTCTTTTATTGTTATCAAGTAATGCCTCTTGTTACTACACCAGTGGAATATCTTACTACTAAACAGTGGAGATAATGCATGACTAATAAATATATAAACATTTCATGCTTTATTTTACAAATTTTTTTGAGTTATTATATGTGGAAATAAGATGTATTAAATACCAAGTATAATACTAAGCAATTTTTATTTATTACTATTTCATAACTGTTTTTTTTTTTAATATATATATATATATATAAATATATATTTTTAGGTCTCTCTGAGAAAGGTGTCAAACTCCTGCAAAATTATGTTGACCTGACTAGTGATGTCCAAACTGCTTCTTTTGTTGCTATATCCACATTTCCAAGCAATCTGTCATCTGACAGTCGTGTAGATTCTTGGATTCATGGGTGAGAATTACCAGACTTGTATTTTAAATAATAACTTCCAAAAAATATTTAGATTTCATCTTCATAATATACACCCTTGTTTTTTTTATTTTTTATTTTTTTAGATTCAACTGTTGTATATTTCCATTTTAATTGTTTTTGGTTTAAGCTTTGATGAATGCTTGGTGATTAAGTGTATAGACTTTTGAACAGCCAATTTTAGAATTGTAGAATTGACAGTAATCAATAATTATTAATAGAAGTCAATAATTGTTAATGCAACAGAAACCTCTACCATTCACAGTTGATTTATAGGTTTGCAATGATGTAAATGCCCATGATTTGCAGTTAATGGTTTAATGAAAAAATATGTAAATTGATTAACTCAAAATTTAATTGTAAATTGATTAACTCAAAATTTAATTGTAAATTGATTAACTCAAAATTTAATTGTAAATTGATTAACTCAAAATTTAATTGTAAATTCATTCAAAATCCGAATTTATTTATTATCTAAAAAAATTACAGGAATGATTATTGCTGTTGTTGGTAAAATTTTTTAATATGTGGAATTTGTAGCTGAAAAGTGAGTAATTTAAAAAAAAAAAAAAAAAAAAAAAAAGGAACTTTCAAAGTTGTAACTATCTATGAACTGAGGTCTTCTCCACAAGTTGAAAGTTTGATATTTCTTGATGAATTTTTGAACTGATCCAGTCTTACAAAATTGTGAAACGAAAGTTATCTAGAATGGCTACTCTTCTAGATCTTTTTGCATTAATACAGGTATCCCCAAGGGCTATTCTTGAATCTATGTTTTTCTTAATTTTTCATCAATAAACTTGCTGATGTACTTAGTTCTCAACTTGGTATTTATGCTGATGATAAAACTATTTACTCTTGACTTAATAGTAAGTCTAATTAAATGAATAAGCTGATCTAAAAAAAATAACCTACAATCAACTGTTAATTGGGATAAAGAATGGCTTGTTAATTTTAACACCTCCAAAATGAAATTGCTTCCTTTTAATTGTCTGAGAGAACTTTTTGCTTTCTATCAGCATGGCTGATGCTAACCTCCATTATACCTTTTCAGGCTAACATTTACCACTGATATGAAATAGAAATGTCTTATGTTACAGTTGAAATAGCTAGATGTAACTGTCAGTCCTATGCTAACAGTTTCTCATATTGCACTTCTCGCTTGTGGAATTCTCTTCTGGCTTCTTGTTTCTGAGTCAAATTTGATCTTCAAAACTTTAAATACAATACCAAACGTTATCTTATGTTTTCCTACGTCCTGTTCTTTTATTGTTCTCTCTCAGTAACTCCTTTCATCTTGGTGGTTTTATTGCTTTGTTTAGGATGAAATGATTAAAAAAACAAATATTTCTATTATAGTAAATTTCATAACCCATCAAAACTGTTTTACTTTAATAACACATAGACAGATAACAAAAACTATTTAACAACATTTTATAATAATATATTTATTTAAATTGTTCTTCATTATTATTTTAGAAAAAACTGAATTATGTATTTTAGCATGAGTGAAATATTTTATTATGTTTTTTTTTTTTTTTTTTGAGATACAGTGAAATATTAATTACACATGTAGTTTTATTTAAATCATAGACCAAAATACTTTTTTTTTCTTTTTAATGATTTGATTAAGAGGGTTGTTTTAGTCTGAATACCTTTTGGCACTTGATTACTAAAAGCTAATGGATACTTAACTGGCTAGCATTCTTTAGTGTTCATCAGTCAGTTAAGTGCCATACATGAAACACGCTTGGACAATCATGTCTCGAAAGAAACATGACTGATTGGGCAGAAGATTATCCCGCAGTAGGTTGCCATTGCTTTCTGCGGTTGATTGGTTGCCAGCCAAGGCTATAGAACCCAATCTGTCCTGTTATTTAACTCATAACTGAAAGGAAGAGATGGATCAATACCTTTCCCACGGGTATTTGTGTGTAAGTGAATGCAATGAATTCAACTGGAATTTGAACTCGGCTCCCCGATTTCTTGTTCCGAGCCGATATCCACTGCACCACAACACACATCCTTAGTGTTCATACAAAGAAAATAAAATGATAAAAGGTAAATTCTGTTGAAAAACATACACACAAGTTTGACTGATGTCACCAGGCAAAATTATTGTATACTTTTTGTTTTTGCATCTCTGATAGATGTTTTTAAATGTTTGTTGGTAGTCAGTTTGTTATTGAAGTTATCACACTTCATGTAAAATTAAAGAAGAAAATCTAACAGTAAATATGCAAGGAAAGAGAGAGAGAGAAAAACTTATTACTAAATTTCTTAAGATAAAATTAAAATAGTCAGCCATAGTTGGGATTATCAAGTCAATGCAAACAACAATCCTTTCCTTTAGCTGCACGAGCTTTGTCAGGGCTACATACAGTTTTGGGTCCTGGGCATGACGGTAAACTGCATCTGGCAGCAAGGCCTCTGATTTTGAGGTTGCAAGGAGCATGGAACCACCTCTTAATTGCTGTTGTTCCCAGGTCCACCCTGGCTTGGTGTGGTAGCACCTGTTAGGGTCTCAGCTATGGGCAAATAGTTAACCCTCCAAACTGGGGTCAAAACACTATAAAGTATAAAAACAGACTTTTATGAAATATATACATAAAAACTTTTGAAGGAAAAATATTACCAACAAAACATTTTTGAAGAAAAAAGATTACCAACAAAAATATGTTCTTGAAGGAACTAATGCTTTGATATTGAATGACCCCAAGGGATTGATATGCTGTAAAACAAACCAAACCAAACCAAACATACAGTTTTGAATTCAGTTTTCCTTCTTTTAGACTGGTTGCCTCCCAAGGCTATAGAACTTAGTCGTTTCTAATATTAAACCATAGCTGGGGGAAGAAGAGTTGGATTCATACCTTTTCCAAGAGTATTAGCATGTAAGATATAACTGTAATGCAATTACATTAATTTTAAACCAGAATCTTACATTATTTCAATTTGTTTACAGCTAATGTGCGTTGTGGTGCAGTGGATACTGACTTGGAAGAAGAAATCGGGGAGCCGAGTTCGAATTCCAGTTGAATTCATTGCATTCACTTATGCGCAAATACCCATGGGAAAGGTATTAGTCCATCTCTTCCTTCCAGTTATGGGTTAAATAACAGGACAGATTGGGTCCTATAGCCTTGGCTGGCAACCAGTCTACTGCAGAAAGCAATGGCAACCTACTGCGGTCTTTTGAAACATGATTGCCCAAGCGTGTTTCACATATGGCACTTAACTGACTGACAGCTAACTTTGCAGATCTAAAAATCTAAAAAAATTGAAAATTAAAAATGAACATTTATGAAATACGCTAAATTTTTCATTATCTTCATTTCAATCATTAACTAGTATAAAATATCAGATAACAAGATGAGAACAATAACATAATTGAAGGAAGGTACTGTTGACTGGTATCACCTATTAAATAAGCAGCTTCCTGGTAACTGTAGTAATAGAAAGTGTAAACTAAATTGATTAGATTTTTTAAAAATCCTGTGTTAGTCACCTTAGATTTAAAAAAAAAAAAAATGAACATTCCTGTGATGTCTGTCTTCTATGACAAGTGGGCTAAACACCCTCATTGAGTCAGGAGAGTAGTGATAGGGAGCAAAAGAAACAAGTTGCCATCTATGAATTATGGGTACTTTAAAACTTTTTGGATAACAATGTGACTAATGCAGTGTTAAATGTAGATATTGCTTATCTTAAATTGACCTGTGGCCAAATTGGGAGAGTAATCTTTTGATATATATTTTTTTCGAGTAGGAAGGGCCTGCTTGCCTGACTTGAAAATCAACACCTGAAATCCTGTTTTTCTATTTTATATCTTGGCTGGAATATGTTATTCTTGTCCCAGTGGTAAATTTTTTTTTTTTTTTAATCTTATCACCCCGGACAATATTGCTGACAAGACATCACAGGTGTTGCAGTAATTTATGGGCTTTGAGGTCAGTGAACAGTTTTGATGTTGTTACAATATCAAAAAAAAAAATATATATAGTGTTAGTTTAGATATTTGTTAGACAAAGACAACCTTAGAACAACATGTGAAAAATAAACTCTGTAACCTGGTTTCCTAACTTTGATTTAAGAAATTGTCTGAAAATAAATTTTTTATGTAACATTCTTTATCAAAACTAAACTGTGGCCCATTTATTACTTAGTGGAAGGTTTTTTTTATAAGCTACTTATTGTGATCACTTTGGGATAGGGTCTTTTAGATAACAACAACCTCTTATGATAATGTTATTTGAATACAGATATGTTGATACAGATGTGGCCACTTATTGTGATCACTTTGGATAGGATCTTTTATATATTAACATCTTTTTAGATATTTATTTGGAAATAACATCTAATATCTTGTTCTATCATTTTAAAATTTGTGTATTTCGGAAGCAAATTTTCTTTTAGACATACAAACATTGTATCTGCTTATTTTTAATAAAATCCGTTCATACACATGGATAATTTTTTGTGTTTTAATGTAACATTCACAGATGTTATTATTTATTTCTTGATGTTCCCAAGTACTTTCAATCTCCTCCCGAGATCATCTTCAAGGGTGTGAGTTGTGGTAACAAAAAATAGCTTCAAAACTGTGTTGCTAAAAATTACTGTAAATTTTCTTCTTGCTTTAATGGTTGGCAAATTTCTTAGCGTTCATTAGAATGGGAAAAATTTAAATAATTTTGTCTCTTCATGATGTTAAGTATGAGTTTTCTTCTTGTTTACATCCTCTCCAACACTTCAACATTGCTCACATGTTTGGTCCTTTTTGTTCGTGGCATCCTTCTATAGAACAAGATTTCTGTTGCCTCAAGCCCTTTTTTTCAGCCTTGAGATCATCCAACATTCATTGCCATACAGAAGGACACACATCACGTAACAGTCTAGCATTCTTTTCTTTGTTTTCAATGAGATTTTCCTATCTCTCAGTACTTTGGTTAGCTTTGGAAATGTTCTTGGCCATGCCAATACATCTTAGGATTTCAATGTTGTACTTTACATTCTCTGTCAGAATGCTTCCCAGGTATTTAAATTTCTTTACTTGTTTTATTTTAGTTTCTCCGACCTGAAGTTGGCATTTTGGGGGTCTTCTTTTTGCTGATGACCATGTATTCAGTTTTCTTGAAGTTTATGCTTAGTCCTTCTTGCTCTCTCTTGCTACCTTCTGTAGGAGGTCCTGCATTTACCTTTCCATGTCTGCTATCAGCACTGTGCTATCTACGTATCATTGTTGAGATTGTGGCCGCCAATGATGAATCCTGACATGGGTTTTTTCTCTCAGAATTGTTTCACTATATAAGTTGAATAGATCCAGTGAGAAAACACATCTTTGTCTTACTCCCCTTTCTTCCTCTCTCTCAGTACTCTGATTAGCTTTTGAAATGAATGCTTGGCCACGCCAATGTGTCTTCCGATCACATTGTCACACCGTCTATCCTCTGTCAGAATGCTTCCCAGGTATTTAAATTTCTTTACCTGTTTTATTTTAGTTTCTCTGACCTGTAGTTGGTATTTTATGGCCTTCTTTTTACTGATGACCATGCATTCAGTTTTCTTGAAGTTTATGCTTAGTCTTTTCTTCTCGTTTTCTCTTGCTGCCTTTTGTAGGAGATCCTGCATTTTCTTTCTTATGCCTGCTATCAGCACCGTGTCATCATCGTATCTTACATTGTTCAGATTGTGGCCACCAATGACAAATGCTGGCAAGGATTTTATTTCTCTCAAAATTGTTTTGCTGTGTAAGTTGAATAGATTCGGTGAGAAGACACATCCTTGTCTCATGCCCCTTTCTATTTTTGTAAACCTGCTAAATTCATTCTGTATGCCAGCGGTTTGCTACCAATGTAGGTTCTTGATTATCCTATTGTCTTTCTCAAAAATGTCAAGGTTTCCAAGTATCTCAATCAAGTCCTTATGGCATACTTTATCAAATGCCTTTGCATAGTCTATAAAGCACAGATAAAGGTCCTTCTCCATGTGAATTGCTCTTTTCAGATAGCATTCTGACCATGAATATTGCATTCCTTGTTCTGTCAACTTTTATGAAGCCATACTGTTCTTCTCCTATCTCAGGGCTGATTTTGCTGCAGGTTCTGTTCATCAGAATCCAGATGATGAGTTTTTTGTATGGCTCATTAAGCTGATTGTTTGGTGGAGTTCACATTCCTTTCAACTGGGCTTCTTAGGTAGTGTTATGAAAATTGATCTGCTCACATCTTCCGGTATTTCGCCACTGTTGTAGATTTTATTAATTATTTCTGTGATCCTGTCTGCACCAAAGCAACCTAAGGACATCGGCATCTCTATTACAATGCCATCAGGTCCTGCTGCTTTGTTTCTGTTGAATTTTGCCATTGCCGATTCCACTTTGGTTTTCAATATTTTTGGTCTGTCTGTATTTCTGTGTATTGCTGGTTGCTCTCTCTTGTCATGGAAGAGATCTCCGATATACTCATCCCATCTCTGAAGTATTTTTTTTTCCAGTATGAGTGTTCTGTTCTTTGCTTTTATACATCCTGTTGCTGACCAGGTCTTTTGTCCTGCTAAACTTTTGTTGATGTGGTGAATTATGCTGGTGTAGTTCTTGTTATGAATTCTGAAAATACTTTTTCATGTAAATCTCAGTCTGGTAAATTTTTTTTTTATCATTCATTAAAGAACTCTAAATGAATGTTATTTGCTGTTTTTTTTTGTTATAGTTCAATTTTTTAAAACATAAGTTAAACCTTATCTGTTCTCCTAGCCTGACTGAAATCTGTGTTTTTACAATATTGACCTTGTATTGTGAACAGGTTCTCAGGAAGATGCTTCCCTGAACACTGCAATCTAAAATACCTTAACTCTAAGGTTAACTGTTATCTATTCCATAGTTTTTCTAAGTGCTGCTTAGACGTGGTCACAAGGCTGAAAGTACAGTGTACCCAGTGATGCGCAAACTCACTACTCAGTTGTAATAAGTTCTAACGAGACAAGCTTGCTAACCATTACACCATATCAATGTGCCCTGTTATCTATTCTGTATATCCTCGTAATATGCATTGTTTAGGCAATATCCTTATAATAACCCCGTTTAGTAACTTTCTACCTTGAGTGGGTCTTAAGCTTTTTATTAGGTGAATAATAGCAAGGAAAAAAATAATAAAAAGTTTACCTGTTAATGTTTTAATATTATTTGATCAAGTAATTGTTAACATTCTTAATGTTATCAAATATTTCACTTCATTTTCAGATACCGGAGCCTGTTAAACCAATGGAAGCTATGGAAGCAAAGGTATGGGAATTAATGACATTTTTATCACAGCATTTTCTAAATTGCACTTCAAGAGGCACTTGTACAAAATTCATGAAAATTGCATTAATTTTTGCTGCTAATGACATTTCTCCATTTCAGGGAGTCTTTCTTTAACAGTTTACATTTCCCAATGGCTTGATTATCTGTTTCCTCCTATATTACTTTAGATCTTCCATGATTCTCATTGGTTGATGACTTTCAATTAGTGAAGGTATATTTTGGACACTGGAAGAAATATGATATATCAACTATGAGAAAGTTTACTATTAAATGTGGGCTATTTAAAATTAGGAAAAAAAATTTTTTTTCTTGTATATAATGAAGATTATACAACATGCTGATTTCAGATGTAGAATGGTTTAAATAGGATCCACAGTATTTCTCTGTATTCTTCAATGAAAAATAAATGTTACAGATATCTAACAGTCTTTTATAAGAAACAGTAAAAGTATTTATCATGACTGTTTACATATAATCCATTTCATTTACATTTTAATATTACCGTATTATAAAGTCTTTCTTAGTACAAATATAAGTAGTCTATCTGGGTAAGCATTAATCTACCAGCAATTTTTTATATAGAACCTGGAAAATATTTTTGAGCCTTTTTTTTCCCTCTTTTGAGTATGATGTTCTGTGTAGTGCCAAACATAGTTCAGTAGACAAACATATAAATCAATCCAATGTGCCCAATTTCTATATTAACTATGAGATAAGATTGGCTGAGAATTATTTACTATAATCTGAAATGATAGTTTATACAATATTCAGATTTTTTTTACTATACAACCAGTGTTAATATCTTTAATGGCTATCCAAACCTATTACAGATGCTTTCTTAACCAATGAAAACTCACCTGTAGTTTATACTGCAACTATAGAGTTTCTGGGAGAGAGCACATAATCCAGTGCGATTAATTTTTTGAACAAGGCAATATGCTTAAATCTTTGGTCACAATGATTTGTGACTTTGTACAAACACAATCATTAATGGATTAATGGAGTAACTTCACTGACAAAATTACCCTGATGAGATTTTAACCACTTCACCACTATCATAATCGCACACATACATGCACACACACACACACACACACACACACACACACACACACACACACAAGCAATTCCAAGAGAATGTGACAAGGCACCTGCTAGCTATTCCCAAAAAGAAATTCCAGGAATGCTTCCAACAATGGAAATGATGGTGGATAAAGTGTGTGGTTTCAGAAATGGACCTCTTTGAAGGAGATAAAATGATGAACTTATGTGTTGAAATTTTCTTTTTATAGCACCAGTTCTGATACCTTTTGATCAGCCCTTGTGTGTGTGTGTGTGTGTGTGTGTGTGTGTGTGTGTGTATATATATCCAAAATGATGCAGCTTAAATGTTGATGCTATCTTAAATTTATTTCCAATTTATTTTACAGTTATCTAAATTTTAATTTTCCTTATAATAGTTGTTTTTCTTCTCTTTAGTTATATTATTTACTTATATTATAAATTAGTCTCTTGTTCTTTTTTTCTTTTATTTCAGTGATAAATTTTAATGTAAATCATTTTGATCTTAACAATATTCAGGCCCTGTTTTGATTTGAAAGTGGGGAAAAAAAATTTGAAAAAATTTGATAAAGCTGAGTGAAGTGTGCCATCTTTCTTTTATATATATATATATATATATATATATATATATATATATACATTTTTAATTTTATTTTAATGTTTCCTCTTTGCATTTCCTTCTGTTTGCCAATCTGACATACTTTTTCCTTCCTCTTTCTTCCTTTCCCCTTCTTCTTTTTCTTTTTTCTGTCTTTCTCTCCTTCCTTTCCTTCTTACTTTTCCTTTTCTTTTCACTAGGCTTACTTCCATTTTCTTGACCTACACACAAACAAATAATTGTATTTTCCATAATGTTTCAGATTGCCAATGCAAATGAAATTTAATTTTAAAATCCACTATTTTTCTTTAGATTCTGATTTTAGTTCTACATACTAACGCAGAAAGAAAGAAAAATACTGGATTTTAAAATTAAATACAGGCTAGGGTTAAATAGGGATGTAGGTGTTTTGAATCTTTATAAATATTTCAATAGTTAAACATTTTTTAGATACACTTAAAAAAATTTTCTTTAAAACGAAATTTATAAGTATTATTAAAGATAGGTTTATGTTTACAAATATTAAAAAAATCTGTCGCTTTCTGCGTCACGTGATGTAAAAAATCTCTTGGACGAACGCTCCTCGTGAAAACGCTTCTAATTTAAATTTTAAAATCATTTGTTTCTGATGAAAGGCTGAGGACGGTCTGAAATATCAAATATAATAATAGAAATAAATACTGTCAAAAAAATACAGTTTTAAACTTACAATTTTTTAGTAGTTTTTCCTATATATATATATATATATATATATATATATATATGTGTTTGTGTGTAAGACTGTATTAATTTGTATTATATCATTTTTTCAGGGCCTTGTTTGATATAGTATGGCAAGGAAGTGATTCTGTGAATCACGTTCACTCTGAAGTATTTGTCAGCTGCCACTCATGTCGTAAATCTGTCTCTCGCAATGTGCAACCATTAATGAAGAACAAACAGCAGAGCTGGACACGTTCCAGTAACACTGCTAAACATGTCAAGGTAATTTCTCTTTATAAACATGTGTAGAAAACTGATTAATGTAAGAAAATATAAGTTTACAGTAACTTTACTATAATAATAGCAGTTTACTTTTCTCTTACAATGTGAATATTATATACATATGCATAAACTGATAGATTAAGATTCATAGAATTTT
The DNA here is from genome assembly GCA_037127315.1 of Ascarosepion bandense. Lineage (NCBI taxonomy): Eukaryota > Metazoa > Mollusca > Cephalopoda > Sepiida > Sepiidae > Ascarosepion > Ascarosepion bandense. Next base: position 251,501 of record JBBBDQ010028598.1, on the reverse strand, counting down.
CTGTTACACAAATAAAATATTGATTATTTACTGAAATTTTGTAACAAATTTAAAATTATTAATCACCTTATATAATTATATCTATCAACTTCTGAAGCTCTCACTTCAAAATTTACAATCCTCAATTATTGTGTTACATTTCTGTTTGTTCAAATGCAACAATACCACTCATTGTTCTTGTAGGGAGGATGTATCATGTTTGTTAACTTCCCCTTATTCTAAACATAAACAAACTCCCCACATTTAAAAGATCAGAATCAATAATTGAAAGATAAAAATCTCACTTCTTTTTATAATAATAATAATGATGATATTTAATAATTAATTTGTTACATCAAGTTATGTAGTCATCAGAAGATTTTGCTGTTTAATAATATTTGCTAAGAGTTCAGTTTCTTGAATTTAAGAAGAAATGTTTAGTTGTTTCTGTATATGCACAATTAAATACTAGTAAACTTCTGTATGTTAAGCTTGTTTCTCTCTTTCTTTTGTTGCTGGCCAGTTTTGAAGAAGAAGAAAAGTATGGGTGAAAGAGAGAGTGACAGAGTTAATGTGTATTGTTTAATTTTTTAAAGCCCAAGCAAACAATTCATGGTTTTATGTGAATGTTCTTTCTTTCATTGAATGAGGGGAGAAAAGAGAAAGTGAGAGACTAAGAAGTGTGTCTAGTTATTACTCATGACTTGGTTCCTTCTTCCCTGTTTTTCATCCCAAAACTATTCTTTTTATATCACAACTTTTGTGAAGAAGAAGACTTCTGCTTCCGACCTAAGATGCTTCTAGAATTGCCCAGGGTCTTCTAGAAAAGACTGGATTTTTCCTGAACCATATCAAATCAGAAATCCTTTATTCATTTTTTTTTTTTTTTTTAAATCATTTCACCCCAAGCAAGGCATTCCACTGCCACTATTGCGCTTGGGGCTACATAGGGGGAGGTAAATAGGAAGAGTGGTTAGATATAGGAAATGTCAGAAGGGGTGGGGGGGTGATAGATAGTTGGGTGGGTGGGAAGAGTGTTTGAAAGAATGGAAGTTAGTGTGTTTGAAAGAATGAAAGTTAGTTTGTTAGGAGGTGTCTATTGACCTTACATTTAAACTCCTGGAGATTGTAGCCATTGGGGAAGCAGTCATGTGGAAGAGAACTCCACAGTCGGGAAGTGCGAGAAAAGAAACTGTTGGAGTAGAAGTTGCGGTTGCATTTTATCGGTTTCACTGTAAAAGGGTGGGATCTAGTTGCTAATCTAATATCTCGTGCAAATTCGAACCTAGGCGGCACCAGTGATCTAAGTTTATCAGAGCAGAAGCCGTGAAAGTATTTATAGAAGAGACACAGGGAAGCCACGTCGCGTTTTTTTAATTTATTTTTTATTTATCTCATGTTACCCTTTACATAACAGGAAGTTCTTTATTTATTATTGTATTTATTTATCCCATGTTACCCATTACATAACACAATATTCACCAGCTCCAAGTTTTTGTACAAGAAATAGATTGTCATGCTGGAATGTGCAATGTCTTTCATTTCACATCACTCACATATGTTTGTTTCTGCTATTTTCTTATAAGCATGAATTTATATATTCTTTAATATACTGTGTACCCTGTTCATGTATTTGAATAATAAACATTTTGAAAGTGGAGCAAAAGTATCTTTGGTTTAATAACCAAATCAAAGATTGAATATGATTTTAAAAAAATGTCTCATTTTTCTGAAATGTATTATAAATTTAAAAGCTTAATCTTCATTCGGTGAACTTATTTTCTCTATTGATGTGATTTTAGGTATCATGCTGCCCTCACTGTCGTAATCCACTGCCTAGATGTGCTCTTTGCCTGAAAAATTTGGGTACAGCTTCTGGGGCATTTTCTATTGAAGGGTCTCCTGGTAAGTAGACTGTATCTTAAACAATTAGCTATTGTACTTCTGTATTTTACAGTTCACCATTTGTCCTTAGGTTCTATGGCAAAATAATATTTTTTTGTTACACTTGTAGTTTACAATCGATGATGTTTTGATATCATTCAATTTATTATTGTTGAACAACGACTTTGTGTAATATTCTGACTGGAGAGGTGAATAATTACTAACAAAGAAGAATTAACTGGTTAGTTTATTGGCAGTTAAGAAGTGTTATTCATATTTTAGTAATTACCTTCACAGGTGTTTCTAATAATCAGAAAGTGGGGGGTGCACTTGGAGACTAAAGATTTGTGTTTGTGCATGGAAAAGGATGCAAAATCAAAATTTATGTTTCAACTTACTGGTTTATACAATTTGCATAAATGATTTTTTTAAATGTTGTTATAACACTTTATTAAATAAAATAAAACTAGAAAGACCCATGAAAATTTAATGGTTTATCTGTTTTAATATTCTGATGAATCTTAATTTTTAAGTTAATGGTTATGTTCATGGCAAGTTCTATAACAATAAAATATCTGCAGAAATTCCCCTATCACATAATTAAGTATTTGAGCTTAACAACTTCAGCCAAATATTCCAATAACAATCACTAATAGTTTTTAATTTAGGAAGTGGGTACAAATAGAAATATTCAAAATTGACAACTATTTCCATTTCACCGAAGCAGATGTTAAACACTTCCATCATCCTTTCTTTCTTTATTTTCTCACAGAAACCAAATAGCTTGATATGTCATGTTTTTCTATCTGATCAAAACAGAATAGTCCATTATTTATGAGGTATTGGCAGGAGATGTTTAATACTTCTATCTTCCTCTCTTTCATTTTCTTACTGAAACGAAATATTGTCTTTTTCCCCCTCTTTCCTTGTAATCAAAATGGAATAGTTCATTATTTATGAAGTATTGGCAGTGGCTGTGCAACTAACAAAGACAGGGACAAACACAATTATAATAAGATACTAGTAATTTAAACAGTTTTTAAAAGAGTAATGGTGGTAGTTTCCAGTTGAATTCATTGTATTCACTTACACGCAAATACCCTTGAGAAAGAAAAATTATTAATCTGTCTCTTCTCCCTTCAGCTGTGGGTTAAATAACAGTACAGATTAGGTTCTATAGCATTGTTTGTTAACCATTTACTGCAGAAAGTAATGGCAACCTACTGTAAGAAAATCTACCTGATCAGTCATGTTTCTTTTGAGACATGATTGCTCAAGCATGTATCTCATATGGCACTTAAATGACTTACTGAGTGGTAGTAGTAGCAGTGACAAGACAGTTCACAAATAATTTCCACAGGTTGAAGGCAGTTTAATTTTGTTTATGCCCAGTTTTCTAGAATTTGGGTGAGCGCTCTAACCATTTCAGTATAGGCCAATCAGCAAAGTTTTTGAAGCTATATTCAACAAGAAGGTTGTTGATCACCTCAGTAGAAAGAACCTCCTGAAATACAAGCAGTATGGATTTCAATTGGCTTGATCCACTGCTGATATCCTAATTTTCTTTATTCACTGAATCAGTGAGGCACAAGTAATAAATACATCTTCTAGGGTTACTGCGCAAACACCTGAGCTATGGATTCTAAGGGTTCTAATGGCTAGGTCCTTGAAGGTAGTTGTTAAGTCAGTTTTCCAAGATCCAAGTAATCAACACAGATATCCCCTCAGCCCAGGGCTCACTTCTCGGTTCTATTTTCTTTCTACTTTACATAAACTATCTGCCTTAGAGTATACTCTGGTCATTTGTAAATATCTTCGTTGTTGATACAATAGTATATAAGTACACCTCTAAAACTCTTGATGGCCAGAGCTCAGCAGGTGATATCTCTTCTAACCTAGTTTTAACAGCTCAATTGGAAAAAACTGGCTGGTCATATTCATTACCTCGGAAACCAAGTTAATTATGTTCTATCATCACCAAGTGAATTCTGAATTTTTGTCTATAGCGATGAATATGAATTGCATTACATTTTTAATTGTTTATTATCTTCTGTGTTACTATTATATAATGCTATTAGAATCATTGTATATTGTACACTTTTCTTTCATACTTTCTAAATTCAGACACTAAAACGTCTCCATTTGAAAATTGGTTCACTTGGTGTCAATCTTGCCGTCATGGAGGACATGCAGGCCATGTCATGGATTGGTTCAAGTAAATAAGCATTTTATTCTTATATATTTGTTAATAAAGCCACATTGCATAATAACAGAATCATAACTTGAATTTATAGAATTTAAAAGTTTCTGAATGTTTCCCGTTTTAAAAATCTTTCTTTTTAATAAAAATGATATCAGAAACATTTAATAATAAAGTTTGTTTTAAGATATTTTTTAAGAAAAAAAAATATCCACATTTATCTTTTTTACTGTTTTTATTTATATATATATACGACGCGAGGGATAAATTATCATCCGATTTATGCCAAACTGAAAACTGGCTTCTCATTTGAACATATATTTAACAAAATTACACAAAAATATCTTGAAATAATAAAGAGTAAATTTATTCAATAAAATCACCATTGACTTCAATCACAGTCTCCAAATGAATTTGTAATCTCTTGCAACTCTTTTGGACAGTCTCCTTAAGTTGGTGTGTACTGCTAGAATCCTTACCTTCAGTTCATTTTTGTTGTTATTGGTCTCTCTCTCTCTCTCTCTCTCTCTCAACTGTTCTCCTACATAATAATCAAGGTAGTTACAGTCTGGAGAGTTATATGGACAGATTTAAGGTGTGATGTGGTTGCAGAATTTGTCTGACAGCCATACCTCCTTGTGTGACATAGTGCTGAGTCCTGTTACCAGACATAGGATCCTCCATCAGCCACCCTCTTGACCCAGGGAAGCACTATCTTCTCAAAACACTTGTTGTAGGCCTGCTTGTTGAGTCAAACAAATTTGGCAGTTCTTTTTTATTAGAGTTGTCAGAGCTGTTGTACCTTCATAATCACCAACTCCTCCAACTTTTTCTGAATCCTCTGTAATATCTTCATATTGACAACCAAACACTTTGAGATGTTTATATTAGAGCTTCTGATATGAATGCTTGTAGTACAGTATGCCATTTTCAAGTTTCTAGTTGAGTGAATTTGTGTCATTTTTCTCACAGATGATGTCCAACTGACCCTACTATATGACAAACACACATAAAATCTTATTAAAGACAAATATATGCTCTTCAATAGTATTCGAAGCTATGTTCCCCTGGGTAGAGGGAATCAATCTGTCCAAATAATTAATAAAAAATACATTACTTTGTCACAAACTACATGAGTATGCCATACTTTCATTGCAATGAGTATTTGTAATGTAAATAACATGAATATTTATGCTTGAATATAAAAATCATTACTATAATTTATTAAACAATTGTATATTTTCACCAGTTATATTGACATAAAAATGTTTTCAATTATAATTTTTTTCATGAAATTTTAACTGTAGATGTCAAACTATTTTTGTTTTTTAATTTTTATTTTCAGAGATCACAGTGATTGTCCTGTGGCTGGTTGCTCATGTAAATGCATGGCTTCAAATTGTGCCTCAAAGACTTAAACAAAGCCTTTTTTCTTTGTTAATGAATTGAGCCATTCTAATTGGCTGTTTCAAGATTTATTATCAATATTTAAAATGAACAGATTTCATGAAGAAACAATCAAAGAAGTGTTTTTTTTTTTTTGTTTCAAAGAGTTTTTTTCTAAAGAAACAAAGCAAAACTCACTGCTATCAGTTCTTATCATGGTTCATATAAATTCAACAATTTCTTTCTTCTCTTTTGTATTTTTTCCTCCCCTCCCTTTTTTTACGTTCTCCTACCTTCTTTCACCAGAGATTTCACACTTTCATTAAATAAACATTAGCTTTAAAAATCACTCTCATTCAAAATTGCTTTATACATTCTTGATTCATAGGCATTTAAAAGTTATTAAAAATGTTGAAAACAATAAAAGAAATTGAAAAATAATTTATAATCTTGAGTTACATTATTTTTTTAGGGTTTGTTCAAATTTTAGATCTTTATAAATATTCAGATAAAAAAAAATTGTTATTTAATAAAAACATGATGAAAATATTGTACACAATACATTTTGCATTTTTTAAAATCTTTTTAATGTTAAAAATGTTTTGAATAATTTTGGGGAGTTGTGCTTATTCTTATTACGTGGATTTTTGTCTGTATTTGGAGAGAAAATTTTATTTGGAAAATGACTAGAAACTGAATGTCTTGACAAAGCAACAATTTCAGTTTGATTTTAAAGTGTTTAATGATACTGATGTATTGTATTTTTGTTAAATTATTTCACTCCAAGTAAGGCAATGAAGCTATTGAGGTATAAGGAGTTATTGAATGTGGGAGAATATGAAAAAATATTAAAGAAAGAGAACAATAAAAGAACAGGAATTAAGAAAAGTATTTACGTTATTTGGAATATTGTCCTCATATTTGCTGCCATTTGCATGACGTTTTGTCATTGTATGCTCTGGCCTTCTTCAGGTGTTATGAATATTAAACCGAACCCTTTATTAAAATCAATTCCTAGCACCTGAAGAAGGCCAGAGCGTACAACAGCTGAAACACTGTACAAATGTGACCACAAAGATGAAGACAATAGTCTGAATAATGTAAATATTGTAAATACTACATCATCTCAGGAATATAGACAAAGACAAAAGAATTAAGAAGACAAGATAACACTTGACACTACATTTAAATTTTTGAAAATCAAAGTTACTGGGAAACAATAATCCAAAAGAGTCTCCACAAGTGAGAAGTATGAGATAAGAAGTGGTTAGCATAGAATTTAGTTACATATAGCCATTTCAACTGTAAAATGATGATGTTTCCTAGACTTCAATCTGGTACTGTACTTACATTTATAAAGTCTAGATATCATAGAGGAAAGTTTGTCAGAACAATTACTAAGAAAATATTTATCAAAAAATGTGCAAGGAATCTACGCTATGACAGTGGAAAAGTGACTGAAAGTGAAATACTAGGTCAAGACCAATAACATTGCAGATTTTTATTGTATTTTATCAAGAATCTCTAAATATATAGCAGGAGCACCAAGTCTAACAAGGCAGCAATATTCAAACTGTGGATGAATGGTAGATTTACAAAGAGAAAAACTGTTTAGCACAACATAGTAAACCAAATTTCTTAAAAGTAGACCTAGCAATTTATTCAATATAATCTATTTCATGTCAGTTTTAGAGGGCACAATGAGTTACTCTCTTGGAGTTTAGCATCAGCCATTCTGATAGAAGGCAAAAAAAGGTTCATTCAAATGATTAAAAGAGAGCAGTTTTGTTTTGGAGACATTAAAATTAACAAGCCATTCCTTGCCTCAGTTAATAACAGTTGGTAATGTTTTAATTCAGCTGCCAATTTTACCTGATTAAATCAATCAGACTTACTGTTAAGACTGGACTAAATAGTTGTGTCATCAGCGTAGATACTGAGTTGAGAACTGATTATTATCAGGATGGTCATTGATTAGAATTATGAACAACATAAATTCAAGGATAAGACTCTGGGGGATACTTGCATTAATGTAAAAAGTTCTAGAGAACTATCAGTTCAAGACAACTTTCATTTTGTAATTTGATATGAAAGGTAGAATCAGTTCAAAAATTTACCCAGAAATGCCATAACATTTCAACTTGTGAAGATGACCAATATGCTAAATCTTATCACATGCAGCCTGAGCTTCATTGTTCTTATTTAAAGTTTCATAGACTTTTTCAGTAATAATCATTAATACATCAACTGATGACTTAGAGAAGTGAAGAGCATATTATTTATGTGAAAGAAGCCCTGTGATGTGAGATACTTAACCAATTCAGAGTAAATTAATGCCCTTTGCTAAAAAGAGTCAGAAGACTAATAGGCTGATAGAAGCATAAGATGAGTTCTTAAAGACTGGAACTACAGAAGAGGGTTTACAACAAGCAGAAGAATAAGAAGCAGCAAGGCATTTATTGTAGCATTTAGAGAGAATAGGAGCCAATTCAGGAGCACATTTACAACATTTTCAGGTTAAAACATTCAGTTGTTTTGTGTTTAAGAGTGAAGTTGCAAATAAAAACTCAAACATAAGAATGATCTTTTATCTCTGTTGGTACCTAAACTACTAAAAAAAACGTCCATCAATGTTCAGAGAGTTGTAAGATTTTTGCCAGTTGTGTACATCAAGAGTGAAATTCATGTTGTTAAAAGTGAGATCTACACAGATGACTAGTTTAACATTCTGGGGAGTGTGTTATTCCTTTTAGATGAATGTGGAGGTGATGATGAAATGTCCTTAGATTTACAATGATTTTCTGAGAAGTTCTTAAGATTAAAACAACATTCTGTTTCCATTTTTGAAAAATCTGCTTTTCTTCTTTTTGGCCATGTTCAGTGACTTCATGCATATTTAATTTTAATGCACTTTCTCTGATACATTTTGTCACAAATATTTCAAGCTTGTGTCACAAATGTTTTAAATTGAAAACCGAGCATAATGAAAAACAAATTCCGTTTTTAGAGGTGCAAGTAGATTAATGATTAAGAGGGAATGAAATTAGCGGTATAAATTCACTTCATCTGGGAAAGTTTGCATCCACTTCATGCTAATGAACAAAAACAAAAAAAATATCACTTCTTCCCCTAGCCTAGGTAAATAGCAGGCTAGTTATAACCTTTTAGTTTTACATGCAGGGCTGGATTATGACCTTTTGTGGCTCTTCTCAGATGGAGTCACCCTCTAACTTGCTTGCACCTGTCTTGAAAAAGGTTTATTCATGCTATGTTTAGCAACATTTACATAGCTTGAAGTAAACTTATTGCAAATTCTTTAAATAAACTGGAATAGTTTACTTTTATTTGTCAATAAAACTATTCTTAAAGAAATGCCACTATTTTACTATTTATTGCAAACCAAATTAGCGCACATTTTTTTATAATCAAACCTGTGGGGTCCTTGTGTGAACCCCCACTGGTGCTTCATGTTAACACTCAAAATCTCCATGGTTGATCACTTTATTCCAAATTCGGCTCTCTCATGTTGTGTTTGATTGATCACAAAACTGGTTTGGGTTGAAAGTCACTGAAATCCGCTGTATCAACGATCGAGGCAGAGCTGGGAGCCACGATAAGAAAAACAAATCTTTGTGAAATTAACAATAAAGTGTTATATATATTCTGGAAAAAAAAAAAAAAATAACACCACTGTTTGTTTTTTCTTAGGTATCATGTACGATTTTTAAAACTTTTTTTGATAAGGTTTTGGAGATTTTCTACTATAAACTAGATAAGAAGCCCAAACATGTTAAATATCAATAATATATATGTACTAATCACATGGAACAATAAACTAGATGATTGATGTGTGACATTTTTGTACTGTTCACGTCTTCTGTACTACAACACAAGAATGGATACGTCATCAATGTATACGGAAATCCAGGCTCGAGTACCATGACTTTATCTACGGTCCTGCATGCCCTATCTCTCAGCCAGGGAAGTAGAGGTTCTAACGCTAAAGCGTAAAGTGAGGTTGACAGTGAACAATCCTGATGAACCGAACGAAACAGCACAGAATAGCATGACCGCTTTCCGTTCACCTGTATCACAGCACTGGAGGAGCGATACAGAAAACTGATCCACTTGCAGGTGTTGGGTTTGAATCGGGTGGCTTGCGGGACAGAAACCAGGTACCTAATGTCGGCCCTATCACTTGTCTTGGATTAATTCAGTTTGATCGGTGCGGCTATGTTCCTCGTTTTCTTTTTTTGCACATTCTAGAGCCTGTAATTGTCAAACCCCGTCAACCATTATTGGCATTTTTCAGCAGCGAAATCATACTCCTGGGCATCCAGTCTGGGATGAAATTCTGCCAGAAATAGTTGTTGAACATAACAGTCAAAATCGGCACAAAGATATGCGACAATCTCAAATACAATTAATACGGAAGCCTAAAGTCCCAAAGACTTGCCACTGCCGACCCTCTTCAATACCAAGTAAACTTCGCCCTCTGATCTTACCCTCACAGCTAGTTACTTCAGTCGGCGAAAGCCGAAGAAAATCACCCAAATAGCTATGAAATTCTTCGTCACAGGGACTAGGCTCTTTGCTAAGCCGTCTCTTGAAGTGCCGCCAAAACGCCTCGTAAAAGAATTATTTCTTTTACCAAAAAAAAAAAACAAAAAAAAAACAGGACGTTCAACTCTAGTAGAATAAGAATTTATTCTCGTGGGTGGTATAATTTAACCTCCTTAAAGGTTTTCCCCACGTTCAAGGGGAGCAACTCTTCTCTCTTAACGTACTACCACGTGTTCACAGCGGCAAAGCAAATAAGATTAAAATGCGTGCGTCTCAATTACAGAACTATTTATTACACCATATAAAATTAAAATACATAAAAAGGTTTTTACATTTAACATATAGTTCAATAAATGAGCAGCATTAGAAACATGTGCACTCAAGACAAGAGAACTGCTAAAATAATAGGTATTTTAGCGTCAAAACTGATCGCGGAACATGCAATTAGAATATTGTGACAGTCACGAATTAGCCAAGAGGGAGAAAGGAAGGTGTGCTTTAGGAACACAGACACAAAGTACTTAAAAGAAGGCGAAAATACAAATGGCGTTCTCTTACGTTCGAATTATCGGGATGCGGACAAGTCAAAGTTTCCGTCGCCGACATGTTGGGCCGACGCTTTCTTCTTCTTCTTCTTTAGGTTAGCGGCTCTGGTCAAACAACACTTGAAGGGTTTCTCAAACGCAGCAACAATTCAATATAGAATCGAATATTTAAGGGCCTCCGGAATCCACAATTAGGCGATTTGATTTGGTTAATGGGAAAACCAACGACTAACCAGGCGAGTGTAGGTTCTCTACACTACAAAAATTCTTCAACAATTATATCCCGTTAATAAGGGGATAAATCACTTCGGCTGTACGAAGATGAGTGACAGCTAATGACCCCTCTAAATGTAAGGGAAAACACAAAGCTGGTTTTGCATTACGCGGCCACACTGCAGCGAAAAGTCTGACGTCTTTTCTCCCTAAGCCCAGTTCTGCCGACCGATACTGTCTGCCTGCCGGTGCATGTCCCTTTAGGGGAAATCTTCCTGCTCCCTCACCAAGTTACGTGACCTGTGATTGGTCAGCAGCGAGAGTACGCTAAAAGGGGCTCTACCATTCCCAAATAAAGGGTCGGTGCAAGTTAAGAAAGTACCACCTGAAATAAATCTCCCTTCTAACCAAAATAATTCTTACACTTGTACATGACTTTGGTAGATATAGAGTACGCCCTTCTGGGGTATCGACCTCCCGAATGTATCGATTGAAGTTTCGGCAGATCCGTTTCTTGCGTAATTCAAAGCCTATGTTCACGGCTTCGTTAGACATATTGTTTAACCTATGCCTAACTACCTGACACTGGTAGCGCACGTTCCAGAGCCTACTTAGCTAGACATATCTCTAGGGAATCTCTACCAGCATCCACCCGGCACAGACTCTCTTTGAGTCTTCTCCTCTTTAGCATTATCTAGAGCGAGTCTTTGGCTATATTTGTTGGTGAAAGACCTAATGCTATTTTTAAGCATCTTCCACCACTAATCCCTAATAACCGCCCCACTAGATCCTGCTGCACTAATCTAGTCAGCCGTTGCCGGAACTCCCGCCTGTCCAGCAAAGACAGATTGAACTTCCAATGTTCTAGGCCTAGCAGCTAGTAACATCCGAGCACAGACAAATCTATGGTTTGAACAGCCTACCCAATCTAGCAAATTTAGATCGACCCTTCTCACTAACATTCTATCTATGTAGCTACCCAGGTAGACAGCCACTTTCACATCTTCCGCCTTGGATGATCGAGCCTGTATTTGTCGACGAGACCAAACTTGCCGGCCAGATCAACCAATCTACGATCGTTACACTTCCCATTAGATCCCAATCCTTGTCTAATTTTGGTGTCCAGGACGGCATTCATGTTCCCCATTAAGACTAAGCTCGACGAATCCACCATGAACGGCCCAGCCGAGGCAATCTCTGTCTAGTCGTTCAACGCATAAACCCCAATACACCGCATCAACTTGAACAAGGTCTACCCACGCACCCAGGGTACGTTTAACTAGAAAGGAATCACCTCTGACTAGATGGTCCCAGTATGCTGAATAGACAACAAAGCATGAACTTTGTAAACAACGTGTGAGTCCTGGATCACGGCAGCATCTACAGAGTCTTAGTCTGATCACTCAAGCCCCTCACATTCATGGTGGCGAGCTTGATAGACATTTTAAAAATTTATCCCTGAGACGCAGATTGGGCAGAAATCTGCGGGCCTCAATTGGTCCAAACAGCCAGTTCATAACTTGTCAAAGCTGGTCGTCGTCTAGCTAATCCTACACACTCGCTACCAGCTGGCAAGTATTTATTTACCCACCCACTGAGGTGAGTTGTGACACAATGTCGGTTTTTAATGTTGGGAACCCAGGTGTGTACGCTCGAACTATCGGTCAAAGCGGTCAAAGATTACGCAACACACGTCTACGCGGTAACGGGTTCATCAGCTTGTCTAAGCTGATCTGCGTTTGTTTAAGCTTGTCGTTCATACACACCAGCCAGCAAGTGGCAGGTAAATATTTTATAGAGGTCGGAAATAGACGAGTTTAAATATGGAAAGTATTGATTCAGAACTTTTTGAGTTAATGAGTTTATTTGATTTGCATAATAACTTAAAGTAAGGTGTATGTATGCCATTCGTCCATGCTTAGAATATTGTTGCCCTATATGTATATAATGTATATATATATATATATATATATATGTATATATATATATGTATATATATGTATATATATATATATGTATATATATGTATGTATATATATGTATATATATGTATATATATATATATATATATATATATATTATATATATATATATAGAATGTATGTATATGTATATATATATAAGAATGTATGTATATATATATATATATGTATATATATGTATATATATATATATAAGAATGTATGTATATATATATATATATATGTATATATATGTATATATATATAAGAATGTATGTATATATATATATATATGTATATATATATATATGTATATATATGTATATATATATATATAAATGTATGTATATATATATATATAAATGTATATATATGTATATATATGTGTATGTATGTATGTGTGTATATATACATGTATGTATGTATATGTATATATACATATATGTATGTATATATATACATGTAAGTGTATGTATAGTATATATATACATGTATGTATGTGTATATATATATATATATATATGTATGTGTATATATATATATATATATATATATTGTATGTGTATATATATATATATATATATGTATGTGTATATATATATATATATATATGTATATACACAAAAATTTAGAGTGAGCCAAAACCTACCGCGGTTTCACACTACGGATCGTCAGGGCAAATGTATTTATTTTTGTAAGGATACAAAAAATGTGGCACAAGGCCGAAATTGGGGATGGGGAAGGCTGGTCTTCATCTGTCCTAGTTTAACTTAGCTATTCACTTTCGTCGACCCTGATACACTTATAATAATCCTTACACCATAATAACACATTTTTACTTACCATTCTTACCACGTTCACCATAATACCTCAGCTGCTCTATGTTGTCCTACTTAACTCCCATATTTACAATGTTCAGTGGAGGGCATGGGCAGAAAATAACAACATTAAAATATCCCCAATGGTTTTATACAATGAATGAACGATATATACAAGAAACTAAACAAAATCGTATTAGTAATAAAAGCCCCCCACTATTCTAACAAAGTGACAGCAAAGTCACTTCCCCGGACGAAAAATAATGCGCGGCTTAAGGAATATAATAACTACATTTATCCAATCAGCAGTTACTCACACAATCACTCACACATTTAAACACCACAACAAAAACGAAAAACATACTTGAAAAACAACGAAAGACGCCACGCATCCACCGGAGAACTAATATTGCTGAACACCTAAAGTGGGAAGGGATGGGGATTAAACTAAAAGAAGACTGGGGACAAAAAAAAAATAAAAAGGGGCAATGAGCACTCATAACCTAGCTAAGTTAACTTTAAAGCGTAAAACAGAAAATCAAATACTTCCTATTCTAACCTAACAAGGAAGGGGTGCACATGTTCTGCCCAGCACACCCAATATCCTGATGCCTAACCAGCATCAAACAACCACTCTAGGTCAGCACCTTTCACTCGACAGAGACGCGCAAGAGTCACCCACCTTTTGCCAAATTCAGATGGAGTGAGTCGTCTCCTTTCCGTCCTGATCTTGACTTTAAGCTGATGCTTAAAGAACAAGATCAGTTGGGAAGAGGTAAACTTCTCATCACCATAGAATTCCTGTCGCGTCGTCCAAATCACGACTCGCATAACACCCAGCAAGCAAAAGAGCACATAGTGCTCAGTCTTAGATAACGGAGGTACGACATTGCTACAAACAGAACTAGCCTCAAGGACAAAGAACTTTCCACGCAGCATACAAACCATGAGATCTTCAAGAAACTTGCACAACGGAGCAACAACACTGCAGTGGAAGAAGGCGTGATCGACGGTTTCCGTCGACAGCCCACAACGCACGCAGGTTGATTTCGGTGTTAGGCCCGCTGCACGAAGCTTCTTGCCTACCCAGAGAGCATTCCGAATCATCAGCCAGGTGAGTGATGCCTCATCGTTAGTGAGACATTTCAACCCGGGCGCCCAAGGCCATATGGAGCGAGCCTCCTGCTTCGTAAGCCCGAGCTCGCCTATCAGTTCATCTTGAACGGCCCCCCTAACTAACACCCGATATAATGCCCTAAGAGACAACGCTTGGGCGTTGGAGAGGCCATCCGTAGCCCGTAAGAGAAACTGGAGAGCCAAACGACATTCTTTATAGAAGGAGCACTCGCCACGAGGAGTACGGCCGGCCTCCTCCTCCGACAAGTGCACACTTTTCAAGGATGGAAAGTGTTTATGGACGTCCTCTTTAACGAGGGCGCCGTTCTCATCCGCTAGCATACACATTCGATCCAGGAATCTAATGCGAAGCGTATGTTGACGAATCTCAACGCTAGGCATGTCCAGACCGCCCTCAGACGGATGAAGGCAACAGATCTCGCGACGCACCTTGGGAGACTTGCCTCCTCCCCAAAGGAAGGAGAACAAGAGCTGTATTAGACCCAAACGAATGGCACACGGGAGAGGAAGTACCGAGAGTCGGTAAAGGAGAATCGGGTAGATGTGCGAGGCACATACTTCCGCCCTCCCCTTTAAGGAAAGATTCCTCCGAGTCCACAGACGAACTGCGCCCTCGGCCTTCTCTCGAACCTCCGACCAATTCATTTCCACCTGGAGGTCGGGACCGAAAAAGACGCCGAGAATCTTGATCGGCCCGTCCGTCCAGAGGAAAGGTCCGGGAAGAGAAACTCCCTTCCACGCACCCAATCGCAAGCCAACAGACTTATCGCGATTGATCTTGGCCCCTGTCACCGTCTCATAACATCTGATCTCTTTGCTAACTTCGTCAATTTCGGCTTTGCTCGACACAAAAACCGAAACGTCGTCAGCATAGGCGGAGTACCTGGCCGAGGTGGTAGCACCAGGTACGGAAATTCCGCGAAGGACCGGATTCGCCTTTAACTTGTGGAGGAAAGGCTCCAACGCAAGAACGTAGAGCAAAGGCGAAAGTGGACAACCTTGACGAATGGAGCGAGATAATGTGAAGGGCTTCGATCTTACCCCATTCACTTCCACCAGCGCACCGGGGGACTCATACAGCAGTCGGATCCAAGAGCGAAAGTACGGCCCGAAACCGGCGGCGGAAAGGACAGACTCCAAAAACCGATGGTCAACCCTATCGAATGCCTTGGACTGATCTAAATTGATCAGCGCGGCTTCAGTGTCGGTTTTCTCAATGATCAGGCGTACCAAATGAAGGTTGTCCTGAATAGTCCTGCCCTTCACAGCACAAGTCTGCTCGGGGCCAATCAGACTAGAGAGGACAGCCTGCAAACGGCGGGCCAAGACCTTGGCAAAAATCTTTAAGTCAGTATTTAACATCGTTAAAGGCCGATAATTATCTATGCCACCCCCACCGCTCTTGCTCTTGCGAAGCAACTTGATCACACCCCTGGTAAAGCGTCGAGGTATAGACCCCTGCTTCATCCAGTTGTTGTAAACAAGCGCCAGCAGAGGAACAAAAACGGACGACTGCCTCAAGTACAGTTCGTAGGGAAGACCATCCAATCCTGGAGTTTTGTCCCGGCCAACCAATTTCAACGCATCCCAGATTTCCGACTCTGTTATGGGCCCCTCGCACCTAGCTGCTTCAGCCGCCTCGAGGCGGGGAAAGTCAGCCAAATAGGTGTCGAACTGAGCAGAGCTCAGACCGGGCTCCCTGGTAAAAAGATCCTGGAAGTAATCCCGAAAAGCCCCACATATACCCACGTCTGTAGTCACGGTGCGTCCATCCGGCAATGTGATGTCCTCGATATACCGATTGGCTGCTTGCCTAGTTTCCTCTACACGCAATTCTGCGGCCATATTCGTTGCCTCAGAAGACATTCTTTTTAACCTAGCCCTAACTACCAGAGCTTGATCCTTCTTGATATGCAAGGAGGCCAGCTCGGCCCTAGCTAAGGCTACGTCCCCACTATTACGGGATTTCACTGCCCGATCGACTTTTTTCTCTATCGCCGTTTGCGCCGCTAAATTAGCTAAGTTGAGCCGACGACTATAGTCGGCAGCAAACGACCTAAGTTTGGATTTAAGTGTGTCCCACCACTTATTCCCAACCACAGCCCCCGTCAGTTCCCGCTTTAGTGTTAGTAATAACTGGTCCTGGAAATCTTGGCTATCAAATAATGACGCGTTCAATTTCCAGTAGCCAGCCAACTTAACCTTAGGCTTATCTAAGTTTACACGAACCCGGACGAGCCTATGATCCGTGTAAACTATCGAATGAAAACTTGGACAACCTAAGAGCCCTACGTCGACTCTCCTAACTAGGACTCGGTCGAGGTAGCTGGCGCGTACCTTCGAATCCGAGCTGCCCCTATTAGTCCAAGTCCACACTACCTCCCGGGGGTGCTCATTTCGGTATTTATCGACAAGATCATTCCTGTCGAGAAATTCCCGAAATGCTTTCACATCCGGGTTGTTAGTACCCGATCTTTTTCCTATACGATCTTTCTCAGGGTCAAGGACGGCATTCCAATCCCCCGCTAAAATTACCCGCCTAGATGTTCCGAAGAACGACTCGAGCCGCCGAAACAAAGCAGGACGCTCCGCATGGTCATTGGGCGCATAAACCCCAATGAGCCGAAAAGACTTCTCCTTTATGGTAATATCCAGCACACAAATCCTGCCCGCTGGATCCGCGAAGACAAGCGTACACGCCGCACCCAAAGACTTGCTCACTAGCCAAGAAACACCTCTAGAACGACCATCAAAACATGCTGAATAGAGATCGTAATCCCTAGACAGTATGCCCTCATAGTCGCCAGTTAAAAACCGGGTTTCCTGCAGACAACAAACATCCACCCCGAGGCGCTGGAGATCATGAAGGAGTCTCACCCTCCGAGACTCTGACCTCAGCCCCCGGGCATTCAGACTTGCTAGCCATAGAGCCATTGTGATACGTAATTAGGGTTGGGGTCCTGGACAGAACATGGACGGGGAAAGGATGCCGACAGCCTCTCCCATTGACCCTTGGCCTAGTTCTTTATCAATAGTGCCGTCAGAGGAGACGCCGCCAACATCCCAGGGAAAGATTAGTTTTAGAGCCCTATAAAGCGTGGGATGAACAAAAATCGGGACCCGTCCAACACAAAATTTTCTCAAATTTTCAATTTTTTCGCCTTCCACGATAGCGATAGGTGGCGACATTTTAAACGATTTCTCCGCTTCAATAATCATGTCCCAGACATTTCTGGATCCGGCTCCTGTTCTAATTACTGTTAGTAAGCTTTGCGCATTGGGAAAATTTGTGGGGATTTCGATGTTTTTGTCCCCGCACTTCTTCATTGCCAGGAGGCTTTTTAGTTTTTTAATTCTGTTCCCAAAGCTTTGTGCTCTTTCGGTTTGCTCTTTAGAGATGGTGCACACTTCCTTTCCCTTCAAGTAGGGGGTTTTAGAAACTTTTTTCCTGGGATCTCTATCCTCAGCAGTGGGGCTTCTTTGACGCTTGGATGGAGGTGGCAATTGTTTCTTGGGGGAAGGACTGGGTGTAGGATGAGAAGGAATTCTAAACGGACTGGGGTCTCTACTGAGAGGGGCGGGTTTTCTTGGAGTGGGCTGAGAGGAGTGGGATTTTTTGGGGCTAATCTTTTTACTAGGAGAGGACGGGGCAGAGACTGCAGGTCGAATTGTTTTTTTGTTTTTTTTTCTCCAGATCTTTTTTTAGTTTTTCCAATTTCTTCATGCCTTCATATCCGGGATCATAGGCTTTTCTCATCTCTTCCAAAGATGGTGCTGACCACTCCGAGGCGTCGCCCTTCTTGCTGGTAGAGGGAGTGGGTCTGTGTGTGCCTTTCGTCCTGGAGGCTTCCGGAGACAGAGGTCCCGCTGCTTGACTCTTCCCTCTGGTCTTGCCAACAACCTGCCATTCCCCTTTTCCCTTCTCCTTAGCTACACTTGTAGTAGTCGAAGGTTTTTCAGGGAATGGGGGAAGATGTTTTGTCCCAACCGGGGGCAATACCACACCGGTCCTGGTTGCTGGCATGCCCACTACAGGCGAGACGGATTTTGACGAAGAAGCGGCCAGAGGGGTATTTTGGTCGTCTGGGGCCTGGCTTCCAGAGGCCTTCTTCTCTGGGCAGGAGGAGGAGAGGTGACCAGTCTCTCCACACCTCCAGCATTTCGGCTTACGACCGGAAACAATTACCGGCAAGCTCAGGCCCCCTACGTCAAGACAGTTGGGGATGGTCAGGAAGGCTTCACGATCCAACATAATGTCGAAAGACCATCCCCCGGTCAGGTCATCACAGGAGACATCCACGATCTGGCCGAACTGGGAAAAATACGCACCTAAGTGCTCCCCGATGACCTGAGGAGGGACCTCGAAAACTGCTACCTTGGTCCTACGCATGCCTTGGTATTCTGTTCTTATGATCAGGTCTTTCGTGGAGTTGTCTTTTGTTACCATCTTAAGGCAATCTTCTTGCGTGGGCAGCAGCACGTCCCACATGAAGAAGCCCGCACCTTTTACTATTCTTAAGGGCATTACCTCCAAGGACTGCAGTGTTTTCAACACTGTGTCTTTTGTGGAGCGACAAATTTTGCGCGAACGCTTGTCCACCACAAAGACTGACACAATTCTTTTTTCAATTTTTCTTAATTCTTGGGGGTCTTCCAAAAGCCCACCTTCTTTCACAAGGTGTGCGTAGCTTTTGGCCTTTTCCAAGAACTCCGTCAAATTGATCTTCACTTTCGGAGGGGACGTCCAGCAACAGGGCGATTCCTCGGAGTCTGCTTTTTTATCACTGTTGTCTTTATTGCTGTTCTTGTCTTCCATACATTTTGTAGATTTCTGGCCATTCTCGGCCACCTTACTTTTAGGTTCATCTTTTTTACTTTGGTCTTGTTGATTTTTATCAGAAATTAATGGAGGGTATGTCTCTAAATTTTTATCCGGTGGACCCTTCCAAGGAGGGTCAAAAGAAAGTTTTTTTTTCACAGACCGACTTGTGTCGGCCATTATGATACTTGACACCGACCAGCACTATAATTCTCCTCGAAATATTCACAGTAGAGGGGAGGGGGAGGGAAAATGGAAGTATACACATACAAAATAAACAGAATACACAAAATACCTCGAAAGGTTACAAAGATAAACTGCAGAAAAACAGTTTAACAAATACTAGTTTCAGAAAGTTTTCAGGTTTGAATTAACCCATTCAGAAATAAGCCTAGAACGGCCAAGGAAAATTAAAAATTAGCCTTCAACGGCACAAACTTATAAAGGTATTGTCCGGAGACGGTAAACAAAATTACAACTATGCAATGAAAATCTAGCCTTTAACGGCAAAAAAAAATAAAATTCAAAATAAAATAACGTTCAGCGGCGGAGGTATCAGCCGAAAACGGCAGAAAACAGGAAAATTACAAAAAAATTAAAGAAAGAAAAAAAAAATAAACAACACTGGCCTTTAACAACCAAAAAGAATTTTAACTCAAAAAATAATTAAACTGAAAAAAAAAAAGGTTACGAACTGGTGGAAACTTGTATAAAATTACACTTACAATACAATAATTAAAAAATAAAGTAAAAAGAAAAACAATAAACAAAATACAGCGAGTCGCCCAAACAGCTACTCACGTAAAAAAAATAGGGGGAGGGGCAGAAAAATTACGAGGAAAAAACAAACAGTTATGAACAGTATAAAGTCACTGCAGCAAAAATAATAATAATGCAAGATATTAGTTAAAAGGTGTAAATAAAATAAGGCGCTCAAGAAAAACTGAAGCTGAAAATAAAACAAAAATTAAAGAAAAATGTTAAACCAAACAAATATGGCGGAGAGAAAGAAAAACCAGGCAAAAAGCTGAAATAAAAAATACGAAAATACGGAAAAGAAAAAACAAAAGAAAAACAAAAAAAATGAAACGTAAACTTAGCTATTCAGTCCAAGTCTTTTTTTTTCTAAAGTAAACGTAAATCTCCAAACAAGGGGGCAAAAACGGACAAACACAAATCGGAAGCAGTCACACACGACTAGAAAACAGTAAAAAAAAAAAGTCGCCAACAAACTACGGATCGTCAGGGCAAAGGCTGAAACACTAAAGATAAAAGCAAATAAATAGATATACACTAAGGTAGGGGAGAACCATACCAACACAAGAAGGGGGGGGGGTAAGAACAAATGAAGCAAAACAAACTATATAGGAATAAATTTTATTAGACATATCAGCAAAAAAATAAAAAAAAGAGTAACAATTACTAAGCTCTCACACTAAGCAATGAATTTATATTTGTGAAACTTACATTTGTTTAAAAACTCAGTCTTATATAAGTATAAAAGGCGACAAATCGAATAATATATATAGTATGTCCAAATCTAAATATAATAGAGAATTAAAAAATTCCGTAACTAAAATAAGACTGAGATTTTAAACAAATGTAAGTTTCACAAATATAAATTCATTGCTTAGTGTGAGAGCTTAGTAATTGTTACTCTTTTGTTTTTCTTTTTTTTTTTTTTTGCTGATATGTCTAATAAAATTTATTCCTATATAGTTTGTTTTGCTTCATTTGTTCTTACCCCCCACCCCTTCTTGTGTTGGTATGGTTCTCCCCTACCTTAGTGTATATCTATTTATTTGCTTTTATCTTTAGTGTTTCAGCCTTTGCCCTGACGATCCGTGAAACCGCGGTAGGTTTTGGCTCACTCTAGATTTTTGTGTGTTTTTGCTCTACTATTGTATCTTTTCTTTCGTACTTTGTATTGAGCACTTTTTCTTGTGTTTGGTTCCGTTTGGGGTTTTTTCTTTACTGCGGAGTATTGAATGTTTTGTTCTTTTTCCGCGGGTTTCTTTTTTTTTCCCCCCATTTATCCGACGTCTTAGTACACCGGATTGTAACGGATTTAGGTTCTGTTTCTTAATGGTTTTTTCGGAGGTTTATTTTGGTATAAATTTACGGCCTACATACTTACAGAGTCTATATATTTATTATTATTATTATATATGTATATATATATATATATATACATGTATGTGTAGATATATACATGTATGTGCATATATGTATATATATATATGTTTATATATACATGTATGTATGTATGTATATATATGTATATATAGATACATGTATGTATGTATGTATGTATGTATATATAGATAATTTTTTTTCTAATCATATAACCCCAAGCAAGGCGGTGACGCCACTGATGCGCATGAGGCTACTTAAGAGTAAAATGATTGGAAAAGAGAAAGCCGGAAACCACATCCTAAACAGGAAACAAGGGATGAGCCTCTTCACCTGTTCAAAAGACGTGGGTGGAGTGTGAACCGGGCGACAGTTAAGTCTATCTACTCCAATAACCATGTATGTATATATATATATATATAAATGTATGTATGTATATATATATATACATGTATGTATATATATCTATACATGTATGTATGTATATATATGTATGTATTCATGTATACACGACCTAAATCGTGACTACTTCAAGCCGCAGGATCTCACAGCTAGGCGGCACCAAAGCGAGAGAAATTTCTCTCCCACACCCGATAAAAACCGCTTTCGCCGCGTCTCCTCTCCCGGACCGGTGTCTTCCCATGCCCTCTCACGCTTTCGCTGCGCCTTCGGGGTTCGTGATGAAGGGCCCCTACGACTCGCGAACGGCCAGGACTCCTCGGTCTGTGTTTCAAGACGGGTCGGGTGGGTTGCCGATGCACGTCGCGGACCCGAGGTGACGGGCGGCACAGACAGCACGCCGAGCTACCGCGCCGGCAGTGCCCTCCCGCGCGCCGGGGACTTTCGTCCTCGACGCGGAGAAGATGACGCGACGAGACGACGTCGCGCGTCGGTACGGGGCCCGATGCAGCTGCGCCGGCTTCCGAAGGACTCCCGCAGGCAGGACTTTCCGCGCACGCCCGAGACGGTGGGGCGCCGAGAGGGACTCGAGAAAACGGGCCCCCGCGCAGACGGCCCGACGAGAAGAAGCCGGCTCGCCACGTATAACGGATCGCATTTTCGTTTCCTCCATCCCCGGCAAAAGGGGGCAGTACGTTCGCGGACCCGACAGAAGATGCCTCTCCGACGACCGAAGTCGACGGAGAGTTTAGAGTGCGTCTTCCGCCAACGGACACCGCGCGTCGACCTGCACTCCAGGAACGGGTCGCAACGACGGACCGGAGAGGAAGTGCGTCCGGTGCCGGCCGTGCGGATTAGTGCCGTGATGCCGAGCGAAGAGAGGTGCGGGTGATCGCGAGGAAGGGAGAGAAGAGCGACGATGGCAGCGACGACGGCGGCCACGGCAGCGGCAGCAGCGACGCGAATCGCCGCCACAGCAGCAGCAGCTACGGCGGCCACCGCTGCGCTTGACTCGTTCCCCGCGGCCCGCTCTTCCCCGTCGGCGACGCGAGCGCAAAAGCAAAATCCGGAGGGGGCGACGAGACCGGAAAAGAGGGAAAAATCCCCCTCCCCGAGCCACGCCGGTGACGCTCTCCGGAACGACGTCTGTGGTGGTCGCCGCTGCCCGAAGAAAACGACCAAATCGAGTTTGGGCCACGTTCCGCAGCACCGGACTGAGTCCCCCCACGATCGCGGTGAGCGGTCCCACCCGTTTACCCCTGGGCGGTTTCACGTTCTCTTGAACTCTCTTTCCAAAGTTCTTTTCAATTTTCCCTCACGGTACTTGTCGACTATCGGACTCGTCCCGGTATTTAGCCTTGGATGGAGCTTACCACCCGATTTGGGCTGCGTTCCCAAGCAACCCGACTCTCGGATCGAAGCCCGTCACTCGCCGTCCGCACCGAATGGGCCTGGCACCCGATCGAGGGAACTCCGAACTACGCGAAACGAAAACGAACAGCTGCCTTCGACCCATGCGCCTCACGTCCCGAAGCCGTTTACTTGCGACGGGATTCGGCGTTGGGCTTCTCCCGGTTCACTCGCCGTTACTGGTTTCTTTTCCTCCGCTTAGCGATATGCTTAAGTTCAGCGGGTCGTCTCGGCCGAGCCGAGGGCAGCGGCAGTTATGTTTCGTTTGTTGTAGATGGACAAGGCCGACAAACGAGGCGAGCGCGCGGCAAAGCGTCGTGACGCCCAAGGTTATTTTTTCGACCTCCGAGAGCGAAAACGACCTCGCTGCTGCACACATTGTTGTCTTGCCATCTGATTAAGACTGCTCGCGGTCGTTAAGGGAGCGACCCCGCGGTCTGTAAACGGGAGACGAAGGAAAAACTCGTGCCGGCGGCAGCGGCCACCATTTTTTTGCGGCGAGGTGGCTGGCACTTTAATCACGGTTTCTGCCGCGCGCAAAAACGGCAAACGCGCAGCGGACGGTGACATGTCTCTCTACTATACAGTGAGAGTACATGCAATTTTCCGCCTCTCGACCGGACGGGGCCCCGAGACAAGGTATCTCGAGGCCGCAATGTGCGTTCGAGGTGTTGATGTTCACTGAGTCCTGCAATTCGCATCAGTTCTTTCGGCTGGCCACGCTCTTCATCGACGGATGAGCCGAGTGATCTCCCGTCCAGGGTTTTTTTTAAGTGTTTTGGTTTGTTGTTTGTATGGTTTTGGGGAAAAAAGTGTACGAGTGCTGCAGGTGCCGAGAACCCCCCGTTCAGGCTTACTGCTAGCGACCAGGACGTTCGTCGACCGCAACGCATGCGCCGCCGTCACCTACCACAATGAGCGGCGGGAGCAGCGAACGCTTTGGCGGCGGCGACGAGGTCCCCTACAGCTTGCGCGACCTACTGGTAGCGTTGGCGATGGAACGTGCGACGGCGTCCACCACGTTCGCGCAGAGGCGGCTGTAGCGATGTCTGGCGGCGGCGTCGGATCGCGCGCGCGCTTACCTGATTGATGTCGAGCATCCGTGAGTAGTAGCAGCAGCGAGTGGATAACGAAGGAGACGTAGAAAGTAAGGCAGAACTTACGCTGGAGTCGGACGTGCGACGGCGCCCGATCCTCACGCGCGGGGGTTAAAATGAAAGCGGCGTCGGAGGGAGGTCGTGTCGACTTGCTTCGCCGGGCGTCCCCGGCACCGATACGATAAATCTCGGAGAGCGCGACAGGCAAAAGATAAAGTTTTCGGCGAACGGATCCGAGAGACGAGCTAACGCCCACGGTTTCAGCCGCCGCTGGCCGCCGTAGACAGGGGACTTGTTCCGCACAGCCGCAACAACGAGCCCCGCCGCCGATAGCACCACACCCGACGCCGTCGAAACACTCGCGGAACCACCATCCCCTCTTCCACGACTCGCACCGCCGCCCCTACCGAAAGCGGACACCCGCTACTCCACTGCGCGACTTCGCCGGCAGGGCCGCGTGGAGGATGTGCAAGTGGTTGACACCGGCGGAAAGAGCCGGGAATGCGCACGGACGACCAAAGTCAACGACGGACGATGGCGTCGCCTTCCCGGGGCCGCGAACGCGACCACGAACCCGAGTTCGGACTAGGAGCTTTTTAACCGCAACAACTTTAATATACGCTACCGGAGCTGGAATTACCGCGGCTGCTGGCACTAGACGACTTGCCCTCTGGTTGGTTCTCGTTAACGGATTTGAAGTGTACTCATTCCGATCGCGGGTCCTCGACAGAGTCCCGCGTCGTTATTTTTCGTCACTACCTCCCTGTGCCGGGAGTGGGTAATTTGCGCGCCTGCTGCCTTCCTTGGATGTGATAGCCGTTTCGCATGCTCCCTCTCCGGAATCGAAACCCGATTTCCCGTTACCCGTAGTAACCACGGTAGGCACATAACCGACTGCCGACAGTTGATAGGGCGGACCCTCGAGAGACCCGTCGCCAGGCGTGAAAGCCAGTGCGATCGACCAGTGAGTTATCCAGAGTCACCAAAGCGGAACGCGCCGCCCTTTGGCCCCGCCACCGCCGAAACCGACCACAGCAGACGACGACGGGAGGACGGAATGACGCGCATCGGTCTCAGTCTAATATGTAGCGCCGCGACCCGTAACGGCCGACACGGGTGCCCACGAGCGTGACGGCACGAAGGCGACATCAGCGCGCCGGCCGATCGCGGCATGTGTCACATGTATTAGCTCTAGAATTGCCACAGTTATCCATCGCCTCCGAGGAGGATTACGGTCCCGAGGATTAGGTCCGGTTCCTGAGCCATTCGCGGTTTCGCCCGTTCTAATGCCTGGCGTGAACTTACATTTGCATGGCTTAAGCTTTGAGATAAACATATGACTACTGGCAGGATCAACCAGGTATCGTTGTTTGTTTTCGAATTTGATTCGCTGCAGCGGCGTCGGGGTCGGCGTGCGGCGGCGGCGGTGGCGGCGGCGGCGGCGGTATTGGCGACAATGGCAACGGCTAACGGCAAAACGGCGGACGACGTGCAGCAGCAGCAGCGCTAGCAGCGAACTACGGAAGCCTGTGACGGTGCGCCAGGCCTACACGGACGAGATCTAACGCACACGACAGGTTGCCGGTTTTCTGATTCAACGAATTTCGTTTCACGGCAAATAAAACTTTCACACTTTGGGGCACATCGACGCGCCGCTGTAAATTATGGAGGCGGCGGCGGCGACGGCGACGGCGACGGCGACGGCGACGTCCTTCCTTCGAAGCGTTGACGGCCTGCGAAACATGTTGAGACGAACGACACGATGCCACTAGCTGTTCGACACCCCCCCCCCCACTACAACGCGTGAGACGGACAGAGAACGCGGGGAGTAGGAGGTTGACACGATTATCGGTTCGGCGGACGAGCTAGCGCCCGAGCAATGGAAGACACGGGGGCGGCGGCGTCGTACCGTTAGGACCTGCAAAAACCAAGGAAGTCGGACAACACGGCTTGTCGTTCGTCAACCAGTTTCCACCGCGTGAGACGGACAGAACGCGGGGACGATTATCGGCGGCAGGCCTTCGCACGAGCAGCAACAACGGACGACGCGGCTGCAGAGGAGGCGGCAGCGTCGATGCGTTATCGCCAGCGAACAACAGAAGACGGACGACACGAAACGGCTAGTCGTCCGACAACCAGTTTCCACCGCGTGAGACGGACAGAACGCAGGGGACGGGAGACGTACAGCACGGCGTGGCTAGTAGTCCGACTTCCCAGTTTGTACTGCGTGAGACGATTGTCGGCGGCGGCGGGCCAGCAAGCAACGGAACTCAAAGCAGAGTTGGCGCAAAGGTGATGCCGAAGAAGAGACGAGGTGCGCTGTCGATCACGATATACACCCCCCTGGTAGGAAAGCAAGCAAATCCCGAAGAAGAAACGAAACGATGGCGGTTGGTTAGCTAGTGACGCAGCAGTCGTCACAGCAGCCTACTGCAACGATCCTTTCTCGCGCGAACGACCTGCTAAGCCAAGTGGTAGCCAAGCTGCTGCAGGTGCACGGCGACACGCGAATAGCCCGATCAAAGCCCGGTGGTAGACGAGCAGCGAGGTCAGGAGTCGTTGTCAGGGGGCGGCGAAGGCAGCGGAGACCAAGACAGACTGACAGACACTCCAACGACGACGGTTCGATCATCATCATTGAGGAGGAGACCAGCTGCAAATGATGGCGGCGACCGGGGAGGCGGAACCGCGAGCGAACAACGCATTCGAACTCACCCGATTCCTGATCGCAGTGTAAACGAACGAGTTCGATTCGAACACCGAGTCGCAAGGCGGGGACTTAACGGTGCAAGTATCGATCACTGAAGTGAGCGCTTCGACGGAACGCGAGTGAAAAACTCGATTTGTCTCCGTCAACCGATCTGACCGACGGCCTGTGCATTAACGACGGGATCTACGGACGGCAAACGACACTATATCGACCAGCACGGTTCCGACAAATAACAACTAACTACAACAGGATCGGAGGCTTTCGGCGTGCGTGAGCGAGGCGGCGTCGGCGGCGTCGGCGGCGTCGGCGGCAGGCAAGCTACAGAAGGCGATCACGCCAAAGTGTGGTACCGCGATCTCGTCGGCACTTAGCCTACAACCAACGACATTGCTTGTCACATAGCCGGCTGCTGAGCGTCCGACACACGGCAAGCGAGTGGTAGTAGGCAAGGCGTCTGACACGCGTCCGATCACGCTGTGTGGTACCCGATC
The DNA here is from genome assembly GCA_037127315.1 of Ascarosepion bandense. NCBI lineage: Eukaryota > Metazoa > Mollusca > Cephalopoda > Sepiida > Sepiidae > Ascarosepion > Ascarosepion bandense. The sequence goes on along the minus strand of JBBBDQ010028598.1, from coordinate 223,756 downwards.
TCGTCGACACTTAGCTTACAACGAACGACATAGCACGGGTGCCACGTAGCTGGCTGCTGAGCGTCCGTGGTGGTCGGCGAGCCGTCTGACTCGCGTCCGGGCACGCCAACCTGTGATATGTCAACTTCCCGACATTGTCAACGGCTCTATTTCATGTAACAACTTTTGTTTTTTTCTTTCCGTGAATTCATACTAAGCCATACCAAATTGGTTTCCATAGATGACGACCGTTACGGAAATAAGAATAAAACACTTTAATTCCGTTTTCGAATTTTATTTTTCCGAATTTTTACAAAGTTCTGATTCTCGGTCACTGCCGAATAGACGACCGCGGCTGCTGCACATCCGATCACGCCTGGAGGGTGGTCGTCGGCTGGGCTTCTGACTCGCCTCCCATCACGACAACCTGTGGTACCCCTCTCTCGTCGACACTTAGCTTTACAACCAACGACATAGCCGGGGAGTCACGTAGCCGGCTGCAGAGCGTCCATCCACGGCGGCGTGTAGTCGGTCGTCCAAAGCCCGTAGATGGTTGCTGGGTGCCTTCGCCGCGAGTCCGATTCGCCTGCCTGCCTGCGAGTACCGGACGCCGCCGCCGCGCGTTACCAGCCTGCCGTGCTGCGGGACTGCAGCCATCCCGCACACAGTCAACAATCGCTCTAATTCGTGTAACAACCTTTGCTTTTTTCTTTTATCTGCTCACTCCAAGCAAGTGTGTGTATGTGTGTGTGTGTGTGTGTGCGTGCGTGTGCGTGTGTGTCCGAGTCCCGGTCCCGGTCCCAGCCGACTGCCTGCCGGGTGGTCGGCGGCCGGGCGTCTGACTCACGTTCGATCACGCCAACGAGTGGTACCCCGATCTCGTCGGCACTTCGCCTACAACCAACAACATTGCCCGATTATCACGTAGCCGGCTGTTGAGCGTCCGACCACGGCGTCCGGTTCTCCTGCCTGCTTGCGAGTTCCGACCGCCGCCGTTGCCGCGCGCTAACAGCCTGCCGTGCTGCGGGACTGCGGCCATCCCGCACACAAGTGACAATTGCTCTAATTCGTGTTTACTTTTTTCTTCTATCTGCTCGCTATAACCAAATGGCCGGCCAGCCGAACGCCGCAAAGGAGAGCCACCGCGACAACCAGCGAGCGATTGCTTGCTTGATGGCGTGCAGACACACGCCTACCTGGCTGCCTGCGAGTACCGAACGCCGCCGTCGCGCGCCACAGCCTGCCGTGCTGCGGGACTGCGGCCATCCCGCACACAGTAGACAATCTGCTCGCTCCAACCACGGCTGGCCGTGCGACTCGCCTGCCTGCGACTACCGCAAACCGTGCGCCACCAGCCTGGTTCTCCGTAGCGCAAGTCGCAAGTTATTGCCTATGCCGACAAAAGACGATCTCAAAGTGTGGTAATGAAGAAGGAGTGAGAGAAACAGCAAGCGAAAAGGGTGTGAGAGTCAGGCTGACACCGTGAAAACCATCCGAAATGAGTGATAGCGAGACAACCATCAATCACCCTTCCGAGTAGATGACGAGAACGAGGCAGAGATGGCGGAAGAGCCAAAGATTAAAAAAAAGTGAATTGCTAACTGGACAATGTATTCTGGCCTCACACCACTCTCTGTTACTGCTTACTTAGAGGTAGCTTAAACTTTCCAGAACTGAATAGAGAAAACAAAATGAAGATAATTTTTGAAATTTTCTTAACTTTTTTCTGTCAGTCAGCCCGCAACTGGTAAGTTTTAGCCAGTGTGACATTATTTTGCTGTATTTTTTGAATTTTTTATTTATTTTTAATTTTTTTATTTATTCCTTTGGTTCTTATCTTTTCTGTCTAATTTTTGTTCCTGTTTTGTTACTAACCTAAGTTCTCTACTTGTCGCTCTTGTAATGCACTGCACTGTGACTATGTTTGTGTAAATTGTTTTTAATTATCAAATTTAGGTTTGACTTATACTAAGTTAAAACTTAGTCAACTTCAGGCACACATTTATTCTTTCTTTTTTTTTAATTGGAGTAGATAGTACCTTCTATCGCCCGGTCTCACACTCCACTCCCTTCTTTTGGACAGGAGTAGAGGTGATCGCCTTGTTTCTTGTTTAGGAAGGAGTTCCCGGTTGATCTCTCTCTTTTTCGGTTTTTATGTCGGTTCGGCTGGAAGCTTTTTGCAGTTGGTGAGTATGGTGGCAATGTCTCTTCATTCTGAGGGTACCGGGTTGGCAGTTTCCGGGTTGCTGCTTCCGACTGGTAGTTAGGAGCCCGAACTCTTGCGTAGCGTCTCGAGAGGCTGCTCTGATCAACAGTTGAATAATATCGGGGTTCCTGTAGTGCCATTTCGCGCATGGACGGGCGTCTCTGCATGAATTTCCGATGGGCAACCCCGAGGCCACATTATGCTGCAGGCGGCGCCATTCACCATCCTTCACCTGCTGCAATTAACGACCATCTGACCCTACTCTAGACCTCTCTCTATCCACAACTATAACCAGCATGAAATTAAACAAACAAAATAGCAAGCCTAAACCAGCTAGTCATAAATCGCCCAAACCTATCTGCGTTACCTTCACAAATAAACGAGGCATTCGCAGTAACTTTAATAGTGTAGAATCATTCCTTCTAACTAACTCACCCGATATCTTAGCTATATGTGAGACTAACCTTGACCCTTCTATCCCCTCTTCAGAGCTGTTCGTTCCTGGTTACCTTCCTCTCTTCAGGAAGGACTCCAATGTCCATATGCATGGGCTTGGTGTATATGTCAGCGAACAACTCCCCCTGGCCAGGGTCACATCTCTTGAATCCCTGGATCATTCCTTCAGGTGCTTTCGCCTCTCACTTCTAAGCTCGGTTAGCTATCTCTTCTTCCTCTACCGCTCCCCTCCTCCTCTGACTATACGGTACTTGATTGCATCTCTACTAATATCGACAGGGCCATTTCTTCTCACCCATCTGCCCATATATTTGTGTTTGGCGATTTTAACGCCCACCACACCAAGTGACTTGAAAACTCAGCCACCGACCTTGCTGGGATCCGCACCATGTACTTTTCAATAACCCAAGCTCTAACGCAAGTGGTGGACTTCCCCACGCGTTTCTCTAAAAGCCCTAATGGAAGGGACTCTTTACTCGACCTTTGCTTTACCTCCATCCCAGACTCCTGCACTACCAGGCAACTCTGCCCCATCCAAAACTCTGACCACGCCGTAGTCTCCGTAAACATATCAATCCGTACTAACTCTACCCAAGAAAACCAGACCAGCAGAATATCATACTGCTACCAAAGAGCCGACTGGGACTCGTTCAGGGACTTCCTCTGCGACGTCCCCTGGAACAACGTCTTCGATCTTCCTGTCGAAGACTGTGCCTCCGAAGTCTCCTCTTGGGTTAAGGCTGGCATCGATGCTTTTATCCCGGCCAGGAAATTCCAACTAAAACCAAATTCGTCCCCCTGGTTCTCACCCGCTTGCTCGGCCGCCATTGCCCACCGGAACCATTTCTTCCGGCTCTATCGAAGCTGCTCGTCGAACCAAAACAGGCGCCTTTTCGCCTCAGCACGGAACAAGTGTAAAAAAGTACTGAACGAAGCCAAGAGGGCGTTTGCTACCAGAATTAGGCAACGCATAGCATCCTCTAAGTTTGGTTCCAAAGATTACTGGCGTCTTTGCAAAAGCGTGCTCAGCAGGAACAAGACTTCAATACTCCCACTAATCAATGAGTTTGAAGTTCTCACCTACCCAGCCGACAAGGCTGAATGCTTTGCCCGTAAATTCTCAACCAATTCGACACTGGACTCGTTAGGAATACCTACACCAGACTTCCCACCCAGAACTAAGGCTCAACTAAATAACGTCCACATTACACCCTCGCTGGTCGCCAAGATAATTGCGCAACTTGACCCACACAAAGCGAGCGGCGGTGACGGAATCCCAGTCATAGTACTGAAGAAATGTGCCCCAGAACTCTCCTCTGTCCTCTCTAAACTCTATAACCTCTGCCTATCTGCTTCCTGCTTTCCTGCCTGTTGGAAGTCCTCCTGCGTAGTTCCTATATTTAAGAATTCTGGCGAACCCTCAGACCCCGCCAATTACCGTCCTATTAGTCTCCTTCCAATCTTTGGCAAAGTTTTCGAAGCCATTATCAACGCCGAGGTGATTCAGCATCTCATGGCCAACGGGCTTCTCTCTGACAAACAGTACGGATTTTGCTTCACCAGGTCTACTGCTGATATGCTAACGACCATTACCGAGTACATATACCGGGCACTCGACAAGAATGGTGAAGCCCGAACCGTTGCCTTGGATATCTCCAAAGCATTCGACAGGGTCTGGCATGCTGGCTTCTTGTGCAAACTGCGGAGCTATGGGATAACTGGACATCTGTTTGACCTCATCCAGTCTTTCCTCTCTAAACGCACATTGAAGGTGGTATTAAATGGGCATGCCTCCCAAAACTGCCATACGAACGCGGGCGTCCCTCAAGGTTCTATCCTAGGTCCCACGCTCTTTCTGATCTACATTAATGATCTCCCCGACACCATTAGATCCCAAGTAGGCAGGTATGCCTATGACACAACAATCTACTCTCGCATCGATCAGAAACCAGGTGTGGACGACAAAGTGAACCTCGCTGCCGTACTTGAAAGGGACCTCCAATCCATAGTGGCCTGGGGTAGGAAATGGCTGGTAAATTTCAATGCCTCAAAAACGAAGCTGTTATCAACTAACCACCATAGGCAATCGCATCTACCTCCAATTAGCATGGGACAGGCTAGCCTCCCAAAGAGTAAAATACTACGCCTCCTTGGCCTTACACTCTCGGCGGACCTCAAATAGAATGACTATATTGAATCCATTGCCAAATCTGCTGCTATGAAAGTCAGCTCCCTGTGCAGGGCCCGGAAGTTTTTCCCACCTGAATCTATTCTGCACATATACAAATCTACCATCCTCCCGTGTATTGAATATTGCTGCCATATCTGGTCGGGTGCCCCTGCTGCTCTCCTTGGACTTCTTGACAAAATACAAAGGAGGATCTGTAACGTGGTTGATACTGACTTGGCAGACCGGCTGCAGCCGCTCTCTCACCGGCGTGATGTGGCTTCCCTGTGCCTCTTCTACAAGTATTTTCATGGCTACTGCTCCGATGAGCTTAGATCACTGGTGCCGCCTAAGCACGAATTTACACGAGACACTAGATTAGCAACTAGGTCCCACCCTTTTACAGTTAAACAAATAAGATGTAACCGTAAATTCTACTCCAACAGCTTCTTTTCTCGCGCTTCCCGCCTGTGGAACTCCTTGCCACAACTCTGCTTTCCCGACAGTTACAATCTCCAGGTGTTTAAATGTAGGGTCAATAGACACCTCCTATCACACTAACTCCCAATTATTCTCAGAACACTCTCATCTACCCAACCCTCATTCTCGGTATCCTTACCCGCCTATCACCCACCCTCTGACATTTCCTATATTTAATTATCCTTTCTCCACTCTATGTAGCCCCCTGCGCAGTAGTGGCAGTGACATGCCTTGCTCGGGGTGAAACGCTTATAAAAAAAAAACAAAAAACACCCCATTAACGATTAACGCTAACGAAGAATTGAAACGCCCGCACTTTTTCGCAAAGTCGGGCGTGGGCCATCTCACCCTGGGGGACGAATCGAGTCGGTCGAGGGCTTAGTCTCAATAAATCGCAGTGTGGTGGCTGCTCTACTAAGTACGATACCCCGAGCCTGAAGTCAAGTGGTCTACGAGCGATCCCTCGTCTAACGCTCCAAGAATGGTTCGAAATTTGACGGCAACAGCAAAATCCCGCCTGTCGCGGATGTCAAATCGGGTGGCCCGTTCGCGGACGCCACCGCGTGCGAAGCGACAACAGCCGAAGGGAGCGCGGCAACGACGAGCGCCACCGCAGACCCCCAACAACAGCTGCCGCCCCTAGCGACGACGACGCCAGCTATGGCAGGCTCCAGTGGAACGAAAAGAGACGCCTTTCGTAATACCGTGACGGCATTTATATATATGTATATATATATATATGCATATATGTGTATATGTATATTTATGTGTGTATATATTTGTATACATATGTATTTATGTATATATATGTATGTATGTATATATATGTATATATACTTATGTATATATATATATCTATATATACATTTGTATATATATATATATATGTATGTACATATACATATGTATATATATATGTATGTATATAGGTATATGTATGTATATATATATGTATATATGTATGTGTATATATATACGTATATATATATATACGTATATATATATATGTACGTATATATATATATATATATATATATATATATATATATATATATATATATATATGGCAATTCTGTCTGTGTCCAAATTGAGTTTTAAAATTTAACAGATAAGTCGGTAAAAACAAAATTTTGAAATAAAAACTTGTATATATGCGTGGGTATATTAATCTGTATATATGTCTGTTTGCCATTGCATATGTATATACTCGTCTATTTTTTCCATGTGTGGATGTTTGTATGTTGTTGTATGTGCGCGTTCTTTCTCTTCATCCTTTAATATATAGATAACTTTCTAAATCTAATAAATTGTGAAATTTCGAATTTTTTTCAAAGTTCGCAACAATAATAAAGTAGATCTAATAGCCAATAATGCTGGTCTCAATTTAATCAAATATAATACTAATTCCTTCCAAAATTATTTTTAAGTCTGCTTACATATTCTCCAAATTAGAAGTTGCTTTACTAATTGGTCCACATTGTACATACAACAATGCCCTCCCTGATTAAAGAGGTTTTGCCTGGTTTTAACCTTTTAAAACCATTCAATTTGAAATAAACCTCATCTTTTGATAAGACGGAAGAAGTATCGAAAGTAAATAGCAAATTTCGTAGTAATATTATAACATATCCATCTTATAATTTCTGAATAAATATTATTAGCTCTACTTTGCACATTTTAAAGTATAGTATTTCTTTGGATAAGGAATATTATTCCATCCATACCCACCCTATACTTGGTTATATATATATATATATATATATATATATATATATATATATTGTAATAGTTGTTACAATGGTTTTTAAATTTATAGAAATTCATAAACATTTTCGCGTTTCGAAAATGTCTTGTGTGCTTAGGTCTTGGTGTGCAATAAGATTATATAGTGCAAATAAGCCGATGAGATCGGAGGACTCTGCAGAGTCTAACGCACCCATTGTGATGTCAAATTGGTTTACAGAGTTATTTTTATCCATTGTTCTTGGTTATGGATAAGAACAAATGTCTTTGCAGCCATTATAATATTATATTCGTCCTTGGTTAAGTTCGAGTAATGTGTGGCAAATTCCAGTGTTAAAGTGAAGAGGTCTTTAGATATTGATGCGTAGTAGTCCATTATGTCAAATTGGAACAGTTGTTTTTTTCTTTGATGTTGTTAAACCAATTTATGACATTAGCTGTGTTTGTTCACTGGAATAATCTATGTTTCTATTTAATTTGTTCATTGATTCATTCAAGGATCTTTTTTGCTAATTTTACCAATTTCTGATGTCGTCGGGCTTATAATTCACGTAGGTAAATTTGTTTGGAAATCTGGTTTATGGTCTTTTAATGTTATGTATGCTTATTTTCTGCAGAGTTTACTAACTTTTTTACTAACTTTTAGTTTTTCTGTGATATTTTTACTGGTTGTGTTTATCATGTCGACTATATCTAATTTGTTGTTGTTTGCTATTTTATAAATTTTTGTTAAATTTTGTTTTATTTAGGTTGTGTACTCAGTTGCTGATATTTTGTAGAAATCCAACTTTGTCACCTGATGAAAAGCACGTAAAGCAGCTTCGAAACGCGAAAATTTTTGTGTAGTGATACTATGAATTTATAAACCATTGTAGCAACTATTGCAGTATAATGCTCTACATTGTATCGAGCACTCTTTATAAATATATTTGTGTGTGTGTGTGTATGTTTGTATTTATATAGGGATATTTGTATATATGCATGCATATATATAGATATTTGTTTTTATGTATATATTTACAGATATGCATATATATATATATATATATATATATATATATATATATATAGGTATATGTATTGTGTATATATACATTGTATATATATAGTTATATAGGTATATGTATTGTATATATACATACATTGTATATATATAGTTATATAGGTATATGTATTGTATATATATAGTTATATTGGTATATATATAGGTGTAAGTATTTTATATAGTAAAGCATTATCAGACAAATATAGTTCCCAACTGGGGGCTCTAAAAGAGGAATTTATTAGAAGATTTACTGATTTCAAGACAATTGAAGGACAGTTCGATTTGTTTAGCTCATCTTTTGCCTGTGTTATTGAAACAGCTACTGAAGAATTGCAGATAGAACTGGTTTAATTGAAAGCCGACAACTCTTTAAAGGCTGTTTGAAAATAAACCGCTGTTCGAGTTTAATCTTTAAGTTAGAAGACATCTCAATTTTAAATCCTAGTACCTTAAAGTCCCTAACGAATTTTTTAGGAATCTTCGTAGTCAAGGGGCCATTACTACTAGGGATGAACATAAGTCCATCATCTCGGTATAGGTCTATTTTTTTCGGATCTACAATTATAATTACTAAGTATGTCTAAAATATATATGCCTACTAAATTGGCAACTTGGGCTGAATCCAATGCTGCTACAGGGATATCAAAGTTACCATTGAGACTTTTAGTCCAGATGGAATCGTTAGTAGTTAAGAGGGATTTTCTAGCTGCTAGAATAATGTTAGTTTCTTCCTCTGTGATCTCTACATAGTAAACTATTAATTTTGCTAGAAATTAAGAGGTCTCTAGCTACAGAGGGATAGAACCATATAATATCAAATTTGAGAAATGTAGTTTTAGTTTATCAGTAATATTGGTAAACCAATGGATAGTATCAGATGAATCTTTCCAGAGGTTGGCGCGGAGAATAAGTTGAAGCTTAGCGGGTCTTGGGGGGGGGGGGGCAATATTTTTCGAGATTAATCCTAATTCACTTTTGATTGGATTTATTAACCTAGATTGAACATTACTATCAATGTTGGGTTTATGATTTTTATATAAAAGGTAAGCCAACACTAAAATGTGTTGACTTTCCCTACTCTATCGGTAATTGCAAGCAAATTTAGCGTATATGTTTATACATATGAATATGTACATATTCTATTCTGATTTGTCCTAATGCTTATGTAAATGAGTACCTGAACAGTATTCTGAATGTCAGTACTCTCATCTAAAGCAAGAGAAAACTACTGAAAACTGTCACTGGCTGTTCTTAAATATTCATTGCAATTGCATCTATGTGACAAACAATAGTTCTTCATAACGGAGATATGGCTTCTACTTTTGATTTAACTTCAGAGTACACAACACTGACAGTACCAACCATGTAATCTTAAATAAATTCTGATTCTGCAAATGACTATTTGCAATTTTCTCAAACACGGTTTGCTGTTACTTTAAACTTTTTACTAAATCAGTTGCATTCTTTTGCAGTTTTTGCTTTGATAAATTGTGATAAAATGATTAAGCATTGCTTTCTGATAGGAAAAATACTTTTCAAGCAAAACAATGGCTCGATAAGCGTTATTCGGAATCTGCCCATCGGAAATAACGGTTAAAAGGTGGTATGCTGACTCTAAACACGGTCGTACAGACACAAATGATACTGAACACTCGGGTCACCCAAAATCAGCAGTTGTCCCGGAAAGCACCAAAAAGAAGAAGAAAAAAAATAACCCAAACTCGTTTTGATCGATTGTAAATTGAAGTTGTCTGAAATAGCAGAGAAGTTGAACTAAATCAGAAGGCAGTGTATTCACCATTTTGCATGAACATTTGTCAATGAGAAAGATGTGTTCAAAGTGAGTGCCGCGTTTGCTCACAGTCGATCAAAAACAACAAGGCGTCGACGATTCAGAGCGTTGTTTGCAACTGTTACAACGCAACAAGAAATTTTTGCGTAAATATGTGACAATGGATGGAACATGGATCCACCAATTCACTCTGGAGTTAAATCGGCAGTAAGCTGAGGAGACAACAGCAGGTGAAAGACGTCCAAAGCGACCAAAGATGCAAACATCAGCAGGCAAAGTTTTGGCCTCCGTATTTTGGGATGCACAAGGTATTTTGTTCGTCGACTACCTTGAGAAAGGAAGAACCATCAATAGCGAATATTATATAGCATTATTGGTGCATTTGAAGGAAGAGATTGCCAAAACACTGCCACAAATGAAGAAGAAAAAAAGTGATCTTTCACCAAGACAATACACCGTGTCACAAGTCGATCGCAACGATGGCAAAACTACATGTATTTCGTTTCGAATTGCCTCCGCATCCACCCTATTCTCCAGATCTGACTCCCAACGTCTACTGGCTGTTAGCAGATTTTAAAAAATGCTCCAGGAACAGAGATTTGGCTCCAATGAAGAAGTGATATCGAAAACTGAGGCGTATTTTGAGGCCAAAGACAGATCATTTTACAAAAGATGCATCGAAACGTTAGAGAAGCATTGGAATCAGTGTATCACCCTTGAAGAAGACTATGTTGATGAATAAAGTCGAATTTTGACTAAAAGTTGTTGTTTTATTAGTTAGGCCCGAGACTTATTAAGTGATGTGTTATTGGTGTCCTTAGTGAGTAAAAAATGCCGGTATCAAATCTCTGCCATGGATCTTGAGGAAGTGGTGAAATTTTTAATTTTTCCTTTTTATTTGTTGGACGGTATATATTACAAAACGAACATTTTTAAAAGATACTCCTCCAGCTCCTGAGATATTTTAGGCCGCCACACTGATTTTTTTTAGCTCTATTTTGGTATTTGTTTAGTCCCAAGTGAATATTATGAAGTCTTCTTTCTGGTCTAAGTTTTTCAGGAAAGACAATTCTGCCATGAAATCATAGTAAATTGTTAGGAAATGAAATTTTATTTCGATTTGGAAAATATGGCCTTATGTCTTCTTTTATTCTTCCTTCTTAATGTGTCCATCTACTTAATGTGAGATGTATTATTTCTTGTAGTATACTGTCTTGTTGCGTAGCTATTTTATTTAATTTAATTTCTAGTCTGGTCTGGTTCTTGCTCCTCATTCTGTGTATCAGTTAAGTGCCATACGTGATACACGCTTTTGGGCGATCATGTCTCGAAAGAGACATGACTGACTGGGTAGAAGACTATCACGCGGTAGCCTGGTTGCCAGTCAAGGCTATAAAACCGAATCTGTCCTATTATTTAACCCATAACTGGAGGAAAGAGACTGATTAATACCTTTCTCAAGGGTATTTGTACGAAAGTGAATGCCATGAATGTCAACTGGAATTCGAACTCGGCTCCCCGATTTTTCGTTCCGAGTCGATATCCACTGCACTATGAACGCACATCTGCACCACAACGCACATCCATTCTGTGTATACCCCCCATATTTTTGTTAGTATTACTATTAGTGTCGGATAAAAGACTTCCTGATACAACTTGTGCCTTTCCTGGAATGTGTTCTGCTACAGAGTTATATTTTCGCAGTCTCCCCAGAAATCTTTGATATTGTAATGAGGTATTGTACAGATCATGTGTGTTTATTAACTATATAAGTGTTTTATGGTTAGTTAACAGTTTAAAGCATTCAAGTCCAGTGACATATCTACTCTGAGTCTATAACTATTAGCTTCAGCGCTATAGGGCTCGTTAGATCATAGAAGGATAGAATTGGTGCTTAAGTTAGTAATTCCGTTAGTTTTTTAAATTCTTTTTTGAGTAATTCTACAAAAATGTTGTATTTAACTTAGTTAAAGTCCAAACTACCTGCAACACAAATTTCTAACAAATTAAAAAAGAAAAAAAAAAACAAGGAGAAAAACGTTCAGTTAAGCAAAATAAATATTTCTTTTTTTAATCATTTCACCCCGAGCAAGGCGGAAATGCCGCTGATGTGCAGGGGGCTACATAATGGTAAAAAGATTAATTAGAAAAGAGTGAGAAGTACAAACTAGTTAGAAAGGAGCAATAGAAAGCTGAGAAAGCAGGTGCGATGACAGATGCATAAGTGGAGAGAAGGGAAGGTTATACGGGGGTGGGAAGAGAGCTAGAGACAGTGGTTAGTAGATGAGTATTGACTCTGCATTTAAACTTCTGGAGGTTGTAGCCGTCAGGAAAGCAAGAATACGGGAGTGAGTTCTACAGGCGGGAAGTGCGAGAGAAGAAGCTGCAGGAGTAGAATTGTCGTCTGCATTTGGCTAACCTGACTGTGAATGGGTGGGACCCAGTTGCCAGTCTGGTTGCACGAGTAAACACCTGTTGAGGAGGCACCAGTGACTTAATTTCGTTGGGGCAGAAGCCATGAAAGTATTTATAGAACAGACAAAGGGAGGCCACATTTCGACGGTGGGGAAGTGGCTGCAGTCGTGCCGCCAGATCAGTACCTATCACATTACAGACTCTCCTTTGGAGCCTGTCAAGAACACCGAGGAGAACGGCAGGGGTGCCTGACCATAAATGGCAGCAGTACTCCATGCACGGACGGATGGTTGACTTGTATATATGCAGGATGGATTCAGGCGGAAAAAACATCCTGGATCGACATAGTGACCCAACCTTCTTAGCAGTAGATTTTGCTATGGATTCAATATAGTGGTTCCATTTGAGGTCTGAGGACAGGGTAAGTCCGAGCAGGCGTAGTGTATTGCTCTCCGGAAGAATCGCTTGGTCTATGCTTATGGGAGGCAGGAGAGGTTGCCTGTAATGGTTGACAGACAACAGCTTGGTCTTAGACGAATTGAAGTTGACAAGCCACTTCTTGCCCCAGTTAACCACAGAGTGTAGATCCCGTTCAAGGTCAGCAGCGAGACTATGTCTGTCCGCCACAACAGGTTTCTCACTGGTGCGGGAGTATATTGTAGTGTCATCTGCGTAGATGCCTACTTGGGACTTGATCTCATCTGGGAGGTCGTTGATGAAAATAAGGAAGAGTGTCGGGCCCAAGATAGAGCCCTGTGGGACACTAGCATTCGTGCTGTAGGATGAAGAGGCACGCCCATTTAAAACGACCTTCATTTTGCGGTTATTTAAGAAAGATTGGATTAGGTCAAGCAGGCGACCGGTAATACCGTAACCCCGTAGTTTGCATAGGAGGCCAGAGTGCCAAACCCTGTCGAAAACCTTGGAGATGTCCAGAGCAACCGCGCGAGCCTCGTCAGACTCATCAAAGGCCTGTAGCATGTACTCCGTTACGGTTGTTAGCAGGTCGGCCGTGGACCTGCCAAAGCGGAATCCATATTGCCTGTCAGAGAAGAGTTTGTGGGCGGTGAGATGATGAACTATTTCAGCATTGATTATGGCTTCGAATACTTTCCCGAATATCGGTAGAAGACTGATAGGGCGATAGTTGGATGGGTCCGAGGGTTCACCACAATTCTTAAATACAGGAACGACTGAAGAGAACTTCCAGCATGCAGGAAAGCATGAAGCAGAAAGGCAGTAGTTAAATAGTTTAGAGAGGACAGGGGAAAGTTCAGGAGCACACCTCTTAAGGACTATCACCGGGATTCCATCGTCTCCACATGCTTTATGGGGGTCGAATTTTGAAATTACTCGGGATACTACTGTCGGGGTAATATATACGTCGTGCAGTTTGGCCTCAGTTCTAATAGGGAAGTCGGGTGGGTGTACTCCGGACGAGTCAAATGTGGAGTTGGATGAGAATCTGCGTTCAAAGCACTCAGCCTTGTCCGCAGATGACGTGAGAACCTCAAATGCAAAGATATGAAGACGTAGGGGGCTGGTTAATGTTTTTTGGTTCGGCCTTGTGTCTTATTTAACCGAACTCCTTACAGCTTACAACTTTTATGCAGAATTATCATCATCAGAATTATCAGAAGGTTGGTTGTCGGCAAGATGGAAGTGTGGAATAGGGTAAGAATAAAATATACATTTTCCATGTTAAAATAGAAATTTATTAAAATAAATGAATAATAAAAATTCGTAGAAATTAATGTGCAATTAGAAACATTATTAAAAAGTTAAGGGTAGAGTTTGTATTCAATAATAAAGTTATGAGTATCAAGACTTGTGGAAAATGTTCGTAGTAGTAATGTAGGTATTTAAAATGTCCGCATGAGTTTAGAGTTTATGGTTGTGTAGTAGCAGAATGTAAAATCTTTGTTCCTTCCTCTTTTTAGTATGTCGCGACAGGTTGAGAGAAAGAGAAGGCAAAGCAAATAAAGAAGTACTTAACGCGTCCATTTGTTATCTCTGGCGGTGTAGAGTGAAAAGGAAGAAAAGGAAATTGGAAGAGGTTCAATGAAACTGTGACGTGCCCTGCGTCTGGGTCGGCTTCTTGAATTTTCTTTCGTTACATTGCCACGAGGTCTTCAGCTAACCACTCCCATCTCGGACTGTCTTTGACAGGTTAGCGTCGTTCTTTAAATAGTGAAACTTCTAATAATGCCGGCTCCAGCGAAGCTTTTTACAGCTAAGTGTGAAAATACGTCATCTATTAATTTGCTGTTTTTAATCCAATCAGGATTCAGGATTTGTTTTTCGCACTTTCTTGTGAAATTTTCTTAGTTGGATTTTTCCAAAATGTTTTTAGTTCTTAATTACTTATCCCTACAGATACACAAAAATAACTTACATTTAAAGAATTCAAGCTTAATTGAAACTAGCGATTTTAAAAGAGGGAGAGAAAAATACTAAAATAATAATATTTGTCACACAGCCCACACATAGAACGGCTAGTTAGGTAAAAATGCTTTTGTAATTTCAGGGAATTTTTAACTTTTTAGCGGAAACCAATAATCGGACAGGAGCTGGGGGACCAGACAATTTACTACTGCTGACCCTATCTATACCCACTGGCAGAGTGAGGTGTAGGGTGGTTTCATCCGGGTGAATTCATTGTGTCATTAGCTGTACTGTATCTGACCATGTCAGTTATACGACGTAATTCAGTTAAATTTGTAGGTGCAGGCAATTTATGAAAGACTTTTAGTTTTTGCTTGCTGGGTTGAATTCGTTTCTGGAAATTATGTGCCCCAAATATCCTAGTCGTGTCTTTTTTGAATTCACACTTTTTTTAAAAGTTTCAGTTCAGTTGAGAACAATTTTCAGTCTTTCGTCAAGTTCTTCTATAGTTCTACTAGATATTAAAACATCGTCGATAAATGTATTGACTCCCTTTTTAAAATTTTGAAAAATTCTGACATCTTTCTTTGAAAAATATTTAGCGCTGATGCTATACCAAAAAGTAATATTTTTAAGCAATTTTCTCAAAAGGAATATTGAAAGTCGTGAATTGATAACTTTCCTTACTTAACAGAGTTTGGTACAGTCCCCTGGTAGCATTCAATTAAAAAAGAAGATCCATTTAGTTTAGGCGAAATATTCTTTAAATGTGGTAACATATAATATTCCCTTTTCACTGGTAGATATAGCTTCTTCAAATCTATACATACTTGTACTTTTCCGTTTCTGTTTATTTAGGGTACTATAGGCGAACATGAATGAATGAATTCTGTAACCTTTTCAATAATTCACTAATGTTCTAGTCTCTTGAATTCTTCTTTTACATTTGGTAAAATAGGGAATGGGACTCTCGTAGCTGTTGTTACACAGTAGAGTGAAGCATCAGAAATATTTTCACTGTCTCAAGTCATACACCATTCGGTGTCAAATGAAGTTCCCTGTTCTATTTTGTTTAAACGTTTCATTAAATTCATTTTTACAGACGTTTTTTTATACTAGTTTTCTATCTTTACACATTCAATGACATATATCCCCATATAGTATGTGTCCTTACCTTCTTCTGTAATAGTATTAAATTTTCCAATTCATCGAACTATTCCCCCAGGACTTTTGAAGTTGTTGTACTGATTTTAACAGGTTTTTCTCTCACAATTTTGTAAGTTTCGGTTCAGATGATGTTTACCATGAAGTCCTATGAAATTAAATTATTATTTTTGTCAAAGTATTTTCCAATCATATCAGCTTGTTCAAATTTCATCGATTGGTTTGCGAAATTAAACGAAACAGAGTTTGTAAATCTCGACAAAAAATGTTAGCGATAACTTCAACAATACTAAATACTGCGAGGAGTTTAACGCGTCAGCGTGTTTACAAAAAATTTAGTTTCTTAAATGATAAAGAAAATGAACTCATGTGGAGTTATAGGTATTTGTTAAACTTAGATTCGTCTGGCATAACACCACACTATTTGGGCCACCCAGTGAGGATCAAAATCATTACATAATAATAATAGTTTGCCAGTCTTTCACAATCACCAGGATTTCACTGCGTGATGTCTGTTAAGTATCTATACTATACATTCTTTAGTTATATACCAGATATTCCGTTATGGTAACAATAAGCATTAATCGTCACCCTTAATAATTTATACTTCATGTTGCCAAAACAAGAGAATATCTCATTAGTAAATAAGTGATATCAAGATGCTAATTATTTTTATATCTTTTTATCGTTGAATATATTATTTTATGTTTATTTTAATTATTTGAAACAATAAAAAATCGCTTAATTTGAGGTGCTGAGTTATCCCTTTCGTTCTTTATAAATTACAATCTAATTGTAGATTTCAAACATTTTTTCGACCAAAATTCTAAGTTCAGGACAATGATACATACTCTGTGTGATAAGACAGTTCGGAAGTTCTTCTTTTATGTTCCCTGTCCCTTCAGGACGTAGGCGATCATGGCTTTCCACGTTTCCCTATCCTTGGTGGCTCTGAGCACGCCTTTTCCTGTTACACCGTGCAATCCTCGTTCTGTCATCCACCTGATTAGGTCCTTCAAATATGTTATCCGTTGCTTTCCCCTGTCTCTTTTTCCCTCTATCTGGTCTGTTAGTATCAGGTTCCCCAGGCCTTCCTTCCTCATTGCGTGTCCCAGGAACTTCAGCTGTCTCTTCCTGATGCTCAGTATTAATTTCCTTTTTGTTTCCATCATTTCCAAGACCTCATCATTGCTCACATGCTCGATCCATGAGATTCGCAGCATCCTTCTGTAGAACCACATTTCAGTTGCTTCAAGTTTTTCCTTCAACTTTGATGATATTCTCCAGCATTCACCGCCATATTGAAGGGGACGGACATCACGTAGCAGTCCAGTACCCTCTTCCTAGTTTCTAAGAAAATTTTCCTGTTTCTTAATACCTTACTCAACTTCTGGAATGCTCCCTTCGCCATGCCAATTCGCCTTCGGATATCTGTGTCGCATTTTCCGTCTTCTGTTATAACGCTTCCCAGGTATTTAAATTTTTGTACCTGCTTGGTTCTGGTATCCCCGACCTGTATTTGGCATTTTGGGCTGCCCTTTTTACTGATGACCATGCGTTCAGATTTCGTGCTGTTTATTTCTAGTCCTTCTTGTTACTTTCTTCTGCTACCTTCTGTAAGAGGTCTTGTAGTTTCCTTTCTGTGTCTGCTATCAGCACTGTATCATCTGCGTATAAGATGCTAATTTTTTAAAGAATATTTGATATTCAGAAGATGTAGCTTACCTGTTCCTTTTCTATGAAGACTTTCATGGTAATTGCTCTGATGAACTCTCTGCTCTGGCACCTAGACTTTATAACATTATGCACAGTACTAAATTGGTAGCACTTTATATGGCTAGATGTAATCGTAAGTTTTATGCTAACAGTCTCTTTTATTGCACTTGTGTAATATTTTTCGGCTTCTTGCCTTCGCGGTCAACTTTGGTCTTCAAAAATTTAAGTGCAATGCCAAAAATTATCTTCTGTTTTCTTAATTCTTATTCTTTTATTGTTCTTAATTCTTGATGTTGTTTTTTCTTCATATTCTCTACCACTCAGTAACTCCTTGCATCTTAGTGGTTGTATTGCCTTAATTGGTGTGAAATGATTTAAATGGTGTAAATCCAATCGACCACATCTAAGGGATTCTTGTAGCATTGAACCCTTTTTTCCAGATCTTTCAAGTAATAAATTGAATACTTCAAAACAAGACTTTTTACTTGAGATGAAACCAGTTTTTCTTTCTAGCTAAATGTTACTGTAAGTTCAATGTTAACAGTTTCTTTTTTCCCACTTTACGCTTGCAGAACTCTTTTTCAGCTTCTCGCTTTCCAGCCAAGATTGATCTTCGAAAATGTCAATGCAATGTCAATCGATATTTCTGTTCTTGTATTGTTCTCGGTCCTAAACGATGTTTTACTTTTTTTCTGATATTCTTCCCCACTCAGAACTTATCTGTGTCTTAGTGTTTTTATTGCCTTTGTAGTACCCCCTTGCTAGAAGTCAGAAATAATACTACCTAAACATATTAACTTTGTCTTCTTCTCCCTCCTCTTCTCCAGGTGATTCCACCTAGGACACGAACTACTATCCCAGAAATCCCTTCATTTCTCACTTCCTCTCTCTCTCTGGTCCATCCCTACTGACCAACAGCTAGTAGCAGTTCAGCTTTTTTTTTAGTTCCTCAAAAGATTTCACACCAGCCACACGTGCTACTCCGGCCAGCGGACATTTTAGTCAGCCACGAGGGACTCACACAAGAATGTAGACGAAGTAAATAAAGTTTGTTTTAACAGGTTAATATTTGTATCTCTTAATTATTATCCAAAACATACTAGGTACAAATATTACAATGGTGACCCCGACTTCAAGGATATAAACGTAACCTTCTCGAAACTTCAGGATAAATGCAACATTTCAATTTCACGTCGCAAACGTTTTAAGAGAGAACCTTCGACGTAAGTAGAAAATATATAAAAAAAAAAAAAAATGGAAGAAGCCTATCTACAACAAATTAATATAAAAATACCATACCTATAGCAACTTTAGAATCAAGAAACTACGAGGAAATAAAATGTTCATTAGTTGAGGCCCACGAAAGGACTAAGCCGGAATTGCTCGACAAATTAATGTCAACAACTACCATTACTGGCTGTCCCTCAACATACTTACAGGAAATGCTATCGATAGCAAAACGGATGACAGCGTTCACCGCTCAGCATAATACACAAAAAAACTGATAAATACAAAAACAATGTTCCTATGCCGATAGGAATTAAACCTTATTTTCCTGAACAGAAAACCAAAATATGTAGAGCACACCTCTACTTTGCCGAGCAAACGAGAACTTGCAAACCTTGGTATAAATGGCCGAAGAAACAAAATATGAAAATACAACCAAGCTTGCGTCCACCCACACCAACACCATCAGACTCGGGAAACTAGCAGTGCGAACCATGTCTGCCCCCTTGAGTTCGCCGCTATTACAAATCAATGCACGTTTAGGGACAACAATATTAAAATTCATAGAAGATACTGGCGCAATTTTTTCAATAATACCATCGTCTATGTTAAACGGCGTCTCATTAAACCCAACACCAGTATCACTCACCACTGCTAATGGAGAGAAGATAAAATGCCACGGACAAGCAAATCTAGAGATTGGGATACCTAGTTTGAGAAGGTCATTTTCCTGGATATTTGTGGTTGCAGATATCACCAATCCTCTCCTTGGATTTGATTTCTTAAATGAATTTGGTCTCATAATCGACTGCAAAAATAAAACATTTTACGACCCATTAACAGCCACCAAAAATAAATTAAAATTAAACTCGATATCTCCAGTAAACGTGGTCATTAACAAAGTGGAACTACTCACACTAATTCAAACCAATCTGGATAAATACCCAGAAATCATCTCTCTACATATAAACAAACATTACAACTACTGCTGTGTTTATCACAGAATTGATACAGGTAGCCACTTACCGGTTTTTGCAAAATCCAGACTGCTGAAAAACTAACGGCGACTAAGGAAGAATTTAAAAGACTCATACACGAAGGCGTGATAGCTCCTTCAGACAGCGAATGGTCAAGCCCACTACATCTTGTACCTAAGCAGAGTGGAGGATACCGCTGTTGTGGAGATTACCGTGCACTAAACAGCATCACTAAAAGTGATAGATACCTCATTCCCAATATAAATTCATTTACAACTCGCTAATAAACATCGATTTACAAAAATTGATTTAATTTCAGCTTACCATCAAATTAAAATGCACCCAGACGATATTCCTAAAACAGCTGTTATTTCGCCGATGGGTCTTTTTCACTATGAATTTATGCCGTTTGGACTGAAAAATTCTTCAGCAACTTTTCAAAGATACATGGACTGAATTTTTCGAGATATAGACTGTGTCTTTATATATATATAGATGACATCCTAATCTTCAGTGACGACGAGCAGTCCCACAAGAAAGATATAAACACAGTTTTTAGAATTTTACAAGAAAATAACCTAAAAATATCATTATCGAAATCTATTTTCAATGTAACATCACTAGATTTTCTAGGTTTCAGAATTAATTCAAAGGGAATCACACCAACTGCTACTAAAGTAAAAGAAATAGAATCTTTTCCGTGTCCTAAAGATGCTAAAAGCTTACGCAGATTTCTTGGTATGGTAGGATTTTACAGGAAGTTAATACCAGGATTTGAAAAGTTAGTTTTGCCTTTATCTGAAAAATGAGATTAACACCTAGAGGATTAATTAAATTGAATAATGTGGGAAAACAATCCTTTTCTAACATTATAAAAATACTTGGCGATGTAACAGAATTATCCCATCCTCAGCCAACACAATATCAACTGGTCACGGACAGCAGCAAATATGCAGTAAGTGCAACCTTACTTCGGATCATAAATGGAAATCCAATATTTCCATTTATTTCCGAAAACAAACAAAAATGTACGCAAAATGAAAACACCAATACAAATAAAAAGCCTGATAGTTTACCACCTGAAAAAGTACAAGAACATAAAACGAAGACAAGGAAATTCAGGTCGAACAGTTACATGGAAAAAGGATAACAAATACATTTATTATTAAGCCATAGAGTCAATTAATAATAATAAACAAAAAAAATAAGATTAAACTAAAATGAGAACTCCGTTAACTGGTAGAGGAGTATTTGTAGTACCCCCTTACTAGAAATCAGAAATAATACTACCTAAACATATTAACTTTGTCTTCTTCTCCCTCCTCTTCTCCAGGTGATTCCACCTAGGACACGAACTACTATCCCAGAAATCCCTTCATCTCTCACTCCCTCTCTTTCTCTGGTCCATCCCTACTGATCAACAACTAGCAGCAGTTCAGCTATTTTTTAATTCCTCAAAAGATTTCACACCAGCCACACGTGCTACTCCGGCCAGCGGACATTTTAGCCAGCCACGAGAGACTCACACAAGAATGTAGACAAAGTAAATAAAGTTTGTCTTAACAGGTTAATATTTGTATCTCTTAATTATTATCAAAAACATACAAGGTACAAATATTACACCTTGCTTAGTGTAGTGCCTTGCTTAGTGTAAAATGGTTTAAAAATAAAGGATAGTTTCGTTTAAAGTTGAATGATCAAACTAGAAATACAAACTTTAATAAATAGTGTAAGGCTTTATGCCTTACACTATTAAATAATACAATAATAATACAATAATAATAATACAATAATAATACAATAATATTGAATCACAGCTATGAAGCACTTTTTATATAACAGTAGAAAAACAAAAGAAAAAAGGGGAATAATAGATTATTATTCACAATTGAAGCCATTATTAAATTAAACATTTTTTCTTTTGTAAATACAGGGTGCGATGGATAAATTAGCGCCGTTGTGTATTTTTAATTTCGCGCATGCGCGTTGTTTTTTATTTTGGGAACTACACAGTAAAGAAGGGTTAGTTAAGCACCGTCTGTGAAAAAAACAAAAAAAAAAAAACAAAAAAAAAACAAAAAAAAAAACACAATGATGCAAATTCACCCCACCAGAAATATGACAAACGATATGCCATAGTGCTTGACATTTGCCCCGAAGTTCTAATACAAATATTCTGTGAGCATCTGGCTGTGAATCTGAGGATAGTGCAGAGAATTCCGAAAGCATTTGATGATATATCCAGTCAACATCATGGTGTTTGGAGTGATCACTAGTAATGGCGATGCTATACCACCATTAATCTTCCCACAGGGACTCAGACTCGACACGGAGGCCCACGTCAAATGCCTTGAGGAGGTAGTGCTGCTCTGAGTCAAGAGGGTGGCTGCTGAAAGACCATACGTTTTGCAACAGCCCTCTGCACTATGCGACACAAGCAGGAGAACCTAATAATGACTGTCATACAATTTCTGGGATCACATCACCCCTTGCCATTTAACTCTCCAGACTGTAACCCTCTTATGTAAGGGTCGCAGTTTAGCGAGAGACAAAAAAAAAAAAAACTCCTTGTAACACCAGAGATGAAATGAATGCAAAAATTATGCCAGTATTCACCACTTTAAACAGGGAGACTGCATAGAAGTGTTGCAGGAGATTCCGAAGTCGTCTGAAAGCAGTTGTTGAAGCTTATAGCGATTTAATTGAATACATTTTCTTTTTAGTATCTAAAAATATTTTGTGTAATTTTGGTAAATATAACTTTCAAGTGTAATATCACGGTTAATTTTATTTTATCCTAATGTAAACGACAGTTTATCAATCGCACCGTGTAAATATGTGGCAGTTATCTAATATATCGATAGTAAAATCAGCAGGTACCTGTTTTTTTTTCACTTGATTTGTAGTAATATTTAGAGTTTTGGTGCAAAATTCAATTTCATGTTCTTCAAGTCTTTAATTTCTAATTATCTGTTTCCACTCTTGCCACATTTTAAAACGTATTAATAAACAACCAGAAAACATCACAGATGTAAATAATATACATACAACAACTTTGGTAGCCACTGAAAAACAATATCAAGACAAATAAGAGATTAAACAATAGACAAAAAGAGCCTATTTGAAAGGTAAAATTAAAGCGAAGAATTGAGGAAATCAGACGTGGATTTTGGTACTAGATGAGATTTCAAGAAATTCAAGTGTCGACACGGAAAAAAAAAAACAATAAGATCAAGCAGAAATATAAAATTAAATTACTGAATGAAATTCCACCAATCAAGGAAAAACTTAAACACAAACTGCAATTAAAGGTACAGCGAACACAATTATATGAAAAGCATTATAAGTTCTATCGACAAGTTTTACAGGGAAATTGGAAAGGTAGTCAAAAATTGCTGGACAATATCATCAAAGACGAAGAAAAACTTGAAACAGCTGAAATGTGGTTCTACAGAAGAATGTTGCGGATATCGTGAACCGAGCATGTGAGCAATGACAAAAAGGAAATTAATATTGAGCATGAGGAAGAGACAACTAAAGTTCCTGGGACATGCAATAAGGAAGGAGGGCTTGGAGAACCTGATACTAACAGGCCAGATAGAGGAAAAAAGAGATAGAGAAAAGCATCGGATAACATATTTGAAGGGCCGGAGCAGGTGAATGACAGAACGGGGTTGCGTGGTGTTACAGGAGAAAGTGTGCTAAGAGCTACCAGGAATAGCGAGACATGGAGGGCCATGACTGCCTACGTCCGGGAAGGACAAGGCACATAGAAGAAAAAGTTAAAAGTTCAACTATCAAAGACGTGCAAACATTTTGGAAGAATATTTGGAGCAACCGAAAGGAATATAACCCATATGGAGAGTGGATCAATAGAGAACAAGAAAGAATGCAGGATAAACCTGCGCAAAAAGGGAAAAATATAACCAAGAATATTGTAAGGCATGCTCTAACAAAATTCTCCAAATAGAAATTCCCGGGAAAAGACAAGGTAGCCTAATTTTAGTTCTATTATCTGTTATCAATGCATAAAACTCTTGTACAAACTTTGTAAATGCTAATAATCTCAATGAAATTTCAGAAAAAATCACTGAAGGTATTACAGATCTTCTACCAAAAACAGATGAAACAGATTCGATGATCCCAAAAATTAGAGGCCAATAAAATATCTGTCAACCATATACAAATTAATCACGTCTGTCCTGAAGAAAGATACTTACTCTTCTCGAGGAAAACAACATTCTTCCCCTGAAAGAGAAGGGATGTCGAAGAGGTTCCTAAGGTTGCACAGATCAACTACTAATAAATAAAATAACCCTGGAAAATTCCAGAACAAAAAGGTAGAAAACTAGGCACAGCTTGGATCTTCTTCTTCTTCTTCTTCTTCTTCTTCTTCTTCTTCTTCTTCTTCTTCTTCTTCTATGCGCTATGTCTCTTCAGGACGTAGACGATCATGGCCTTCCTCGTCTCCCTATCCGTGATGGCTTTTAAAACGCTTTCTCCTGTTATCTCACCTAAACCCCGCTCTGCCATCCACTTGCTCAGACCTGTCAAATATGTTATCCGCTGCTTTCCTCTGTCTCTCTTTCCCTCTATCTGACCTGTGAGTATCAAATTCTCCAAGTTTTTCTTCCTGGAACTTTAGTTGTCTCTTCCTGATGCTCAGTATGAGTTTCCTTTTCGTTTCAATTCTTTCCAAAACCTCGTCATTGCTCACATGCTCTATCTATGATATCCGCAGCATCCTTCCGTAGAACCACATTTCAATTGCTTCAAGTTTATCCTTCATCTGTGATGATATTGTCCAGCATTCACTGCCATTGGAAGAATAGACATCACATATCAATCCAGTACTCTATTCTTGGTTTCTAGCAAAATTTTCCTGTCTTTTAATACTCTGTTCAGCTTCTGGAATGCGTCCTTGACCGTGCCAATTCGCCTTCGGACCTCAGTGTCGCACTTTCCGTCTTCTGTTAGAATGTTCTTAGTTCCTGTAAAACAGCCCTTGGCAATGGAAGATATACATGGAGGCATAATAGTGTTTTGGATGAGTTGGTCAGAATTATAAAGAAATATATGAAGGCTGAGTCATCTAATTCAACCAAGAAATTTGTTGCAGAGGGAAGAAGGTATGGCGGTTCTAAGCAAACAAGCAAATATCAAGCTATACCCGGAAAAAATCTCCTTAGTTCTGGTGGCATTTGGGAGGTATCTGCAGACCTTCCTGGTTGGTGTAATTATTACCCACAAATAATATCAAGTAAAGGTCTGCGACCAGATATTGTTCTCCTATCAAGGGTGAATTACAAAATCATCCTGGTTGAATTAACAGTACCATATGAAAGCAGGATGGAACAAAGCCACGATTATAAAACTAATAAATACGAAAATCTAAAATCAGAGCTAATAAAGGAGGGGTATAATGTAAGTGTTAGAGCAGTGGAAATTGGAGCAAGGGGTTTCGTTGCAGCCACTCTGTACCAATTTCTGGGTCAAATTGGAATCAAAGGGCGTAATAGGACCAAAAGTATGAAGCGCCTAATAGAAATCACTGAAAATAGTTCTATGTGGATATGGAAGAAAAGAAATATTCTGTGGAGTGTTTCAGCCAACATGACGGCATGACATGATTGATCGTGAGTGCGTAATGAGGTTCACGTTGCATTCTCGGAACGCAAGGTTTGCCGTTTCTCGTTTTTCGTAAATTAATTTCGCCGTTAGACATTCGAACAAGTATAACTACACATGTATTTCGTTATAATGGGGCCTCACATCAGTGATGGGGGGCCGGTGTGCAAATGAAACCGTTGAGAGGAAGGCCCCGAAACGGTGCACATTCTCTCCTGATGACCCCAATTAAAATATAAATTCAAAAGGACAAAAGTTCAATGAAGTCATATGCCGTAGAGAAGTTCGGTGGAATTGTTATTGGTAAGAGGAGCATTTTATATTCAGCTCGCTTTAGGCGAGTGTCAATTACTTTCCAGTAATTTCCTTCTTCCCACAGCTTGGATAGATTACCGTAAAGCATTTTATAGTCTGCCACACTGTATTCTTAAGGCCTTAAGATTATTTGCTGCATTTAACTAGGTTTCTCTTAACCTAATGCATCATGAATTTTTATTTCACCAAGAGTTCATCAATTATTTATGATCTGTGCTAATCTCTCATTTTCGTAGATTGATGGACGAAGTCGCGATAAAAACTAATAAAAAATAAGATGAAAGAAAGTGCAACTCAAACTTTCATAGAAAGTAAATATAGATCTTGTAAAACATATGGATTGATTTAATCGATAATTAACAAAAAAAAAAATACTGCATTGTGTAGAAAAATGCATTTACCTTAAAAAGGTGAGGGTGTGTGACTGTCGATATCATTTTCAACATGATATACAGAAAAACCGGGTCAGACTTATTTCGTCGTTTATAACAGATAACGTGATGGAATAGCCGGAATGTACTACATGCGAAGTTGATGGAATAACCTGGATATGATGGCTACAGATTAGTGTACTTACCGTCGAACAGATCCCGTTTTTTTGTGTGTAAATGCTATGGGAATTTAAGACTGAGACAACTATGGCTATTCAGGCTACGTCTTTTATGTAAATGCTATAACTATTTAAGATGCAGATAACCATAGTTATTCAACGATTCAGTTTCTGGTTTTTTTTTTAAAGGTTATGACACTTTAAGCCTTAGGTTAGTATGCCTATTCACACTTTCAGATTCGTTCTTTATAAACGCTTCTTCTTCTTCTTCTTCTTCTTCTTCTATGTGCCCTGTCCCTTCAGGACGTAGGCGATCATGGTTCTCCACGTCTCCCTATCCCTTGTGGCTCTTAGTATGTTTGCTCCTGTTGCTCCTGGCAAACCCCGTTCCGTCATCGACCTGATCAGGTTCTGCAAATATATTATCCGCTGCCTTCCTCTATCTCTCTTTCCTTCTATCTGGCCAGTCAGTATCAGGTTCTCCAAGCTCTCCTTCCTCATTGCCTGTCCCAGGAACTTCAGTTGTCTCTTCCTGATGCTCAGTATTAATTTCCTTTTTGTTGCAATTCTTTCTAACACCTCATCGTTGCTTGCATGCTCAGTCCACGATATCCGTAGCATCCTTCTGTAGAACCACATTTCCGCTGCTTCCAGTTTTGTCCTCATTTTCGATGATATTGTCTAAATGCTATGACCTTTTAAAACTGATACGAGCATGTTTCAGAATTTCAGATTGCGTATTTTAGATAAATTCTATGAGGATTTGAGATATAGGTAACCATGGATCTTCAGAGATTCAGATTCCATTTTTTTAAATGAGATGACACAACCCGGACGACCACGTCTATTCACAGTACCAGATTCTGTTTTTTAGGTAAATACAATAAACGTAGGTGAACATGGTTGTTTTGTGATTCAGATTCTGGTATTTCAAGGCATTGGCAAACATAGCTATTCGGAGATTGACTCCACTTCTCTGTGTAAATGATATGGTCCTTTAAGATTGAGCCGACAATGGCTAATCACAGAATCAAATTGTTTTGAGCAAATGCTATAACACTTTAAGCCTAAAGCGTCCATGGCTAGCGATAGATCTAGATTGTTTTTTGTGTAAATGCTATGAAAGTTTAGGTCTGTGGCGACCATGGCTACACAGTTTCAGATTTCATTTTTTTGTGTAAATGCTTTGACACTTTAAGACTGAGGTGACAATGTCTATTCAATAGAATTCAATTCCGTTTTTTGTGCAAATTTTTGGAACTTAGACTGAGGTGAACATAGCTATACAGAGATCCCGATTCAAGTTTTTTGCCAGAATAATTTAAGACCATGGCTATTTGAAGTTTTAGAATGCGTTTTGTTGTGCAAATGCTTTGATTGAAGCGACCATGGCTATTCCAAGGTTCAGTTTCCATTTTTCGTGTAAATTCTATGACCCTGTAAGACTTAGCGGCCATTGCAATTTACAGATTCAGATTTCGTTTTTTGTGTAAATGCTATGACCCTTTCGACTAATGCGTTCCGTTGTATACGAAGATTAAGGTTAAACTTTTCTGTGTCAATGTATATGGCTCTATATGTCTGAAGAGACAATACATCCAAATTCTTTTTTGTGTGTAAATGCTATGACCCTTTAAAACCAAAGCTATTCTCAGATTCAATTTTTGTTATTTTGTTTGTGTAAAGAAAAAGTGAGACAACCATAGCTACTCAGAGATTCAGATCCTGTTATTTCGTTTAAATTCTATGATAATTTATGACATTATAATGATGGCTATTCAGGCATTCACAGTCCGTTTTTTTTTCATGAAAATGCTATAACCCTTTAAAACCTAGGCGAACATGGCAATTCCTACATTCAGATTTCGTTTTTTTTTTCGTAAATACTATAACCCTTTAAGACCGAAGCGACCATAGCTACTCTATATTTTAGAATTCTGTTTTCTTATATAAAGATTCAGGTCCTGTTTTCTCATATCATTTCTATGACTATTTAATGCGTAGACGTACATGGATATTCAGAAATTCAAATTTTGTTTACTTTTATATAAATGCTATGACTCTTGAAGATTGATGCGACCATGGATATTCATAAATTGAGATTCCACTTTTCTGTTTAAAACCTATTCATAAGACTTCTTGCTGTTACCAGAATGCTGATTGGATTCACTCTGTGACTTTTCCGACTTGCACTGACATTTTAAATTTTCATATTGAAAATTGAGTCATTGAGGTTTCCCCTAGAGTCAAAGTCGGCATATATGCTTTTATTCCTTCTTGGAAATATCAGATGAAACCTCAAACTTTTCCATAGTTCAACATCAGCATGTTCTGCTGCTATAGTCCACAGAAACCACTATTTCCATCTATACTAGCGTAACAGTTTATATCACAAGATACGCCTATTCAGGGCTGTCCCTAATAACGTGTCCTCGAAGGAGCTGAGTCTCTATTTGCCGAGAGAATGAGCACCGTATTGCATCTAAGAAATTTTGCTGTCATGATTATCGGTGGCTCTGTAATAAATAAGTTATTTTTCTATTCCTCCTCTCTTCAATCAATTTGAAATACTAACATCTGTTGATAAAGCCTAATGTTTTGCGTGGAAATTCTCTCTAAACTCGACTTTCAACTCATCTGGAATATCCTTGCTTAACTTTTTACTTAAAACTGAGTCTGTTGAGTGATATGTATACAGCCATTTTTATGGTATCTGCTATTCTGGATCCCTCACAAAACATGTGGACCTGTTGGTATCTCTGTAATAGTCTTAAAGAAGTGTGCTTCCGAACTGGCTCCTGTTCTCTCTAAACTGTATAATGAATACCTCGCTGCCTCTTGCTTTACTGTCTGTTGGAAATCCTCATTTGTTGTTCCAGCTTCTAAGAACTTGAGTGAACCGTACGAATCTTTCAAATATCGAACATTTATGGGTGCTATGTTACAGGTTTCCCTGACGTCAACTCCACATCATGAGTGTTCAGCTGAGTGCTTTTCGGCACGTCTGAGAACAATTCTTCATATCTCTTCATCAGTGTGCACAACTCTCTGAACTGTACTGGCAAATGTTTAAATTTCTACTCCAAGTTCTACAGAATTACTGAATTTTCCAGTTTGGTGAGCTATAGCACATTATGTTAAAGCGACAGTGGCGTGGCTATTCAGAGCTTCAGATTCTATTTTATTAGTGTAAATTCTACGAATACACAATAGATAAGTGACGATGGCAAATCGATGACTCTATCTCCTTTTTACGTAATTCTATTCAAGATTCTATTTCATTTGTGAAAATGATAGTCATTTATGAATGAGGCGATTATGGCCATTCTGTGATTCAGATTCCATTTTCTTTGTGTAAATACTTTGACCCTGAAAGACGTAGGTGACCATGACAATTCGAAGATTCTATTCCGTTTCTTTTACATAAATGTTTTAACCTTTTGCAGTGAAAGAGCTTTACGACTAAAGCAACCATATCCATTCAGAGATGAAGATTCTATTCTGTTTGTGCACATTTTATGAACATACAAGTTTAGGTGAAGATAGTAATTCACAGATTATCTTCAGTTTTTTTATATTCTATAAACTTTTACGACTAAGGTAATAATGACAATTTCAGAAAATGTGTGTCACCATGGTAATTTGTCGATTTTGTTTTGCCTTTTTGTATAAATCCAATAAATCTTTATGCTGAGGCAAAAATGCCTATTAAGAAATTCTGATTCTGTTCTTTTCGTGTAAACTCTATACACTACAAAACCAAGCTGACCACAACAATTCATCGATTTTATTCCGTTTTATGTTTATGCAAGACGTAGGTGACCATAACAATTCGAAGATTCTATTCCGTTTCTTTTGTTTAAATTCTTTTCTGTTTGTGCACATTCTATGAACCTGCAAGTCTAGGTGGGACATTGCAATTCACAGCTTTTCTTAATTTTTTGTATATTCTATAAACTTTTATGACTAAGGTGACAAAGGAAATTAAAATATTCAGATTCTATATTGTTCGTGTAAATTCTATGAATCTGCAAGATTTAAGTTACCATGACCATTCAGAAATTCAGATTTTTTCTGTTCATTTTAACTCTATGAACTGTAAAACTTAGCTGCCCATGAGAATTCGTTGATTCTATTCCGTTTTTTTTCTGTATAATACTTTAAGTTGAAGTGACCATGATCATAGAGATTACATTTCGGCCGTGTCAGTTCTATGACAATGCAAGAACTAGGGGACCATAGCTATTCAAAGATTCTATTCCGTTTTTATGAAAATTTTATGACACTTTATTCTAAAGAAACCATGGTCATTCAGAGATTCAAATTCCATTTTGTTCGTGTAAATCCTATGACTATGCAAGACCTCGGTGACCGTGGTAATTTGCATATTCTATTCCGTTTTTTTTGTAAATTGTATAACAGTTCACTGAGGCGAGCATGGCCATTCGGAGATTCGGATTTCATTCTGTTCGTGTAAATTGTATTACACTGCAAGACCTTGGTGAGCATGCTAATTCACAGATTGTATTACGTGTTTTGTGTATATGCTATAAATCTTTACGACTGAAGTAACCATGACGATTCAGAGATTCAGATTCCATTTTGTTCGTGTAAATTCTATGAACCTACAAAACCTAGACAACCATAGCAATTTGTTTATTTCTCTCTCTCTCTCTCTCTCTCTCTCTCTCTCTCTGTGTGTGTGTGTGTGTGTGTGTGTGTGTGTGTGTGTAAATGGTAATGACTATTTACGACTGAGGCAAACATTCCCATTCGGTGTTTCTGTGTGTGTGTGTGTGTGTGTGTAAATGGTAATGACTATTTACGACTGAGGCAAACATTCCCATTCAGTGTTTCTGTGTGTGTGTGTGTAAATGGTAATGACTATTCACAGATTATAGTACTTTTTTGTGTAAATGACAGAGCAACTTACAACTCAGGCGACGATGGCCATTCAGAAATTCAGATTCCATTTTCTCTGTGTACATTCTATGACCCTGTAAAACCCAGGAGATCATGGCATTTCTTAGATTCTATTCCGCTTTTTATGTGTAAATGATATAACAATTTACGACTAAGGCGCCCATGTCAACCATAATCTTAACAGTGTGTCTTCCTATGTTGTGTTTTTCTGCCGTTAGAACACGTTTTCTTCATTTGCTAAGAACAGTCTGTCCTTTCTACAGAAACTTTGGGCGTTTATAAATTTACATGTCAATTCGATGCTGACTACATAGGGTGAACTAATCACGACCTTGAAACGAGTGTTGCACAACATGTTTCTAGCAACATTAGACAGCTGTAATTTTCATCTAACGCAGACGGCACAGATTTCAAGATAATCTATTGTATAATACAGAGTGTACGTATAAATACAGTGACTATTGTCTTTCTATTTTGAGCAAAGCATTTAGAAGCAGTATTAAATTGCATCGACAGAAAGAGAAATTCCTTCGTTCTCTTTGTCTATTGCGTGATTTGTGAGTTTATATTTTCTTTTTTAAATCTCACTGAAAGAAATTTGAACAAATAACGGTTCGATGGTTGCACTGTTAGTGTCTTTTATATACAAGAAAAGAAGAGAAAAAGAAAAAGGTTACAGAAAGTAAAAGTCTTTAGCATAACAACTCATACACTGAAGGAGAGAGAGAGAGAGAGAGAGAGAGACAGAGTGTGTGTGTGTGTGTGTGTGTGTGTGTGTGTGTGTGTGTGTGTGTGTATGGTTGACTTGTTAAATCGTCCCAGAAGATATATAATTCTTTTCAACAATGTTCTCCAGACTCTTTTGAGTCAATTCTCTTCAAATAAAACGCTGGGACCACGGTGTCTTGCAAAGGTGGTGGTACAAACGACGGCTGATGCCATTCTGATATTGCCGGGCTGGTGACGGATATTAAGTTTCATATACTCAGCGGTTTACTGCGGCCGCTACGACGATAACATTTCTCAAAGTCCTTGAGTGACTTTTAAATTTCCACAATCCGCAACAATTTCGGGGCGACGCTTAAACTTTTCAAATCACAAATCTCCTTGTCGAGAACTACATCACAAAATATCATTTTCATGTAATCATTTCATAATCTTCATCTTCCTTTTCCTTGTCTTCTGTCGTCATCACCAGCAACAACTGTTACAATCTGCAACAAGCCTCCGTTTGAAGCAATAGAATCAAATGCAAGTAAAATATAAAATATATTTTACTCTCCTTTTTCATACAAAGACGTCTTTGGTTAGGAGGTTGATTTGTCCGAATTGTCAGCAACTTTAATCTAGCGTGGTGGGGGTGACTCAACAGTACGCTCCCACGGTTCTGGTCTCTCTTGTCAGCACCCCATCTCATCGGGGAGACCCGATATCACACGACCGTAGGCTTCCACGGTCGTCGTCCAACTCTCACCTTCTTCAACATTACGACGCGCTTATATAGGAAACCTGGGGTTATAAGCTAGGCTATCCACGCGCTTATCATAAGTGATCACGATTGTTTGTTACTACAGCCAAAAATCATGTGACCTCCAAAGGTCCTTTTTCTTACTAAGCGTTATTTTAATTTCGCTCGCAAAAAATTATTTTCGTTCATTTCCACCGTTCTCCGATGACCCAAACCATTAGTAAACAAGATACATTTCGATGCTCAATCTCCTCCAAAATTCTTTTTATCAGAAATTACTATTTCGTTTATCTCCATTGTTTTGTGATGACCCCAATATAACGGCCTAACTCTTGTTTAGATCAAATTTAGCTACTGGTAAACAATTACGCTGATTTATTTCAATGTTCAATTTAATATTGCCACACTGGAAATAAAAATTTTATTTTGAAAAATTCTTAATAGAAATTTTAAAAAAAGAAGAAAGAAACGAATAGTATGACTCTTTGGCCGTTTCGGCCTTCTTCATGTGCTATGAAGTTTGAACCTTTTAAATGTGTGTATGTGTTTGAATCTCTCTCTCTCTCTCTCTCTCTCTCTCTCTCTCTCTCTCTCTCTCTCTCTGTCACTTCACATTCAAGTGAATTTTCAACATTAAAGGCATTATTTTTAGTTAAATTTTATAGTTTTGAGTTTTGCACGAAATGGATTAATAGTAAAGATTTTATAATATTCTGTTAATATCACAATATGCTAAGGTTTGTTAAATCATAGAATTGTTTCATAAAAATTTAAAACTTTGAAATTTTGCTTAAATGTTCTATCCTGCGTAAGGCCTAAAAATAGCGTACATAAAATTTTTGAAATCAAGTCCTAATAATTTAATCAGTTTTATTTTAATAAAGTGTAAATGGACTTTTCAATAATTTTATCGCAAATAGTTTATTTGTTGGTTGGCAGTTAATATTTGTGTAGATGTCTTTGAAAGAAGATATCGGAAGTTCAATGAATTAAAGAGAATTTTTCATGGTCAAATTCCATTAAATTCCATGTAACACCTCGTTTTTTACAAGAGAAATGCCGTAAAAGAAATGCCGTAAAAGAAATGCCGTAAATTCACTGTAATTGAATTTGCGAATAGTAAATAGATCATGCATATTAGTAGCAAATTAGATAAAAAAAGAAAATATTTTATATCGAAGGGATTATGTTATCGAAGGGATTATGTTATCGAAGGGATTATGTTATCGAAGGGATTATGTTATCTTTTACTCAAAATAACCAAAAAGAAAGCAAAAGTCAAGAATAACAATTTTATTTCTTGTAAAGCTGAAGCTTAATCTTTTTAAAACATTTAACATAAAGAATCCAGTCTTTGTTTAATTGGGTGCTATTTATTATTTATGCTTAAAGACGAAACACTTGCTCGCTTACGAAGTATTTAAAAAAAGTTCTACAAAACGAGAGTGAAATGGTTTACTGAAATCTTTCTAAGTCAATTTACTGATATTAACGATAATGTTTAAATTTCATTTTTTTTTATAAAGCTGAAGCTATTTGCAAAGAAGAAAAAGAACCTGTTACATTCATGGCCAGTCACATATACTATTTTTAAAAACTAGCCCTTGAGAGCAGGTCATCCAAGTCCATTTGCCACCAGGTTCACACACACGATATCTGTTAGCATTAGATGGGTCCACAGAAGTCTCCCCAACCTGGCATTTTGCATTATTCGGAGTAGTAGCAGTAAGAGAAACAGACGATTCTGGAGGATAGGTTACATTCCAATTCAAATTGATTGAATCATGGACGCAAGTAAGATTGGCCTGTGACCAAACGGTTCTTAACGGACATTTCATAACGGAAGCGCTTCCGTATTCACTACATTGAATGAATAATGTTTTATCGTTAGGGTATGCAAAATAGAACTGGTTATTTTGAGAGGAATTACATGGGTTAATAGGAGAAGGAATATTGTCATGAACGCATGTGTAAGCTTGTTGTGACCAAGCCGTATTATTTGGGCAGGGTACGAGAAAAGCAGTTCCCCATTCGTTACACTGAATGAATGTATATTTATCAAATGGATTCGCAAAATAAAACTGTCTTCTCCTAATGGCTTCTACGGTGCATGGATTTTGGCCATTGTATACAGGGCTAATATGGGGAGGACTTATAGTTTGAGGACCGCACACCCTTTGAGTTTCGTCGTACTTTGTTCCTGTTGGACAATTGACAATTTCCATCTTCCCTGAAATCTTACATTGAATGTATTTAGTCGTCGATTTTGGATGCTTAAACCGCAACACATTATTCAGGATATTTGTCGCCGTGCATGGATTTGGAATGTTGTCATCACCTAAAATGAGAGAAAATAAATTATGAAAGGGTTAGGGTTGAATATTCACGAAAGAAGATGTAAATAAAATGAAAGCGTAAAGGTTACTTCGTGATTTAAAACATGAACCAATTTTCAATTTGAATCGATTTCTTTAAGACTTCTGTTCTACATATAAGCGTTTATTTTTTTTAATTTCCAATTTTCATTCCAATTTTCTTTCCATTTTCATTTAAAAATAACTTTGTTGAAATATATCCTTCATAAGTCTCTCTCATGCTACAATTTTAATTCAATCGCGCTATAGAAAACAACGATTTAACCAAAGTAACGTATAAGTCCCTCACAATTTATATTTAATATTATGGCATTATGTAGCTAATCTAGATACAAGTATTGATTGTCTATGACGTTGCTAGTTTATCAGATACCTTAACTTTGCATATAAAGGTCTGCTTATATATTTTAACCTCCTTTATTATATACGACGTGTTCCGGATGTGCGTTGTGGTGCATTGGATATCGGTTCGGAACGAGAAATCGGGGAGCCGAGTTCGAATTCCAGCTGAATTCATTGCATTCACTTACGCGCAAATACCCTTGGGAAAAGTATTAATCCGCCTATTTCTTCCAGTTATGGGTTAAATAACAGGACAGATTGGGTTCTATAGCCTTGGTCGGCAACTAGTCTACCGCAGAAAGCAATGGAAACCTACTGCGGGATAATGCCCAGTCAGTTATGTCTCTTTCGAGACATGATCGCCCAAGCGTGTATCATGTATGGCACTTAACTGACTGACTGTGTTCCATATGTTATCAAATAGAGTATATTTCATAAATCTATTATGTTTCTGAGACATTGCTACTTGCTGATGCACTACTATACCTGGATATTTTTGGTCAATTTCAACAGTTCACAAGTGAGTATGTCGCATCACCGATTAGCAACAAACGACGAATACAAAGTTAATTTTGGCAATTTCCAGTTGCCTTTTCAGTTCTTTTTCAACGGTTTCTCGTTTGCGAGATTAAATTAATTCAAAGATTCACATAATATTATCTGATCAATAGAACACTGTCCTGTTGAACTTAAATGATGTCATTTCGGAAAAGCGTGTAAATCAAGAAAAAACATTAGTTGTTTAGCAGCTTCTCTGATTTCATCAATCTACTAAATCTGTTATTGCAAGAATTACAAAGAATGTGGTGCATGCTCGCAGTTCAGTAATATGTGTGTGTGTGTGTGTGTGTGTAAAGAAAATCTAGTAAGCGTTTATCAGTCTAACATGTTTCACATTTTTATTAATTTATCTCCATAATTGAAACGCGTTAGATTAAATTTCGTAAATAAGCGCTAAATTATCTAATAATTAGATTTCATAGATTAACGTTTCCAACTTGTTCTTTATACTTTTATTCTGTAGGATTCCGATCTGT
Organism: Ascarosepion bandense; assembly: GCA_037127315.1. Classification (NCBI taxonomy): domain Eukaryota; kingdom Metazoa; phylum Mollusca; class Cephalopoda; order Sepiida; family Sepiidae; genus Ascarosepion; species Ascarosepion bandense. Next base: position 187,366 of record JBBBDQ010028598.1, on the reverse strand, counting down.
ATTCGATCTCGATTCACACACACACACACACACACACACACACACACACACACACACACACACACACACACACACACACACACACACGGATATATATATATATATAATAAATTTCGAAGTTCAAAACCGTTGAATGATCACTTCAACATGAAATCCCTAAGAGAGATTTCACACCTCATCGGCAACTATCAATATTCAAAATGAAATAAAAAAAATGAAACAAAAATATTAAGATTTTACCGGTGGAATTTCAAAAATTTACGTTACAAAAAACTAGATAGCAATCAATGTCTATTTTTAGATTTTGGACAACATTACTTTTAGATTGAGTTGTAAAGGAAATATTTAAAAATTGGCTTTTTGTGACGTAAATTTTTTTTGTGACGTAAATTTTTTTTGTGACGTAAATTTTTGAACTCCCGCCGGTAAAATCTTAATTTTTTTATTTCATTTTTTTATTTCATTTTGAATAATGATAGTTGCGGATGAGATGTGAAATCTCTCTTTAGGGATTTCATGTTAAAATGATCATACAACGATTTTGAACTTCGAAATTAATTTTTTTTTATAATTGGCTCTGTAATTTTAATTACATTGAGCCCTCCACCTGGATCATTTTTTAACATTAAAATATTAATATTAATATTATTTTTTTCCGATTCTCACCAAACTTCACTCAAATATTCCTGAGTCTGAGCTCCATGACCATCCATGACCAAAAAATTAGTTTTAGAACTTTCATTACAGCCGAGCAACGCCAGGCTATACTGCTAGTATATATATATATATATATATATATATATATATATATATATATATATATATATATATGCACAAAACGGGAGATTCGTAAGAGTTAAAATTCATTTTTAAAATGAAAAATCATTATGCTTTGAATTTTGTTATTATTTCAAGCTTACGAGATCAAATTTAATTTTCTGATTAGCAAAATACTTTGCTGTATTTTATACCGGATTGAAACTTTTTGACTTGGTTTTTTGATTAACAATAAAATTACTAAAATGTTCCACGTTGACAAATCTGACAACACATAATTTTCTTTATTAAAAAAATATTTTCAAATTAAAATATACTTTTCTAAAAGTTTATTTGAGAAAGATTAGCTTATTTGAAGTTTTATTAATTTGAATTAAAACAAATATTAATTACTTTTAGCTTAAAATATCGCAAAAAAGCATTTTAACACGTAGGTGGTTGTTCCATGAGGTGTTGACATTTATTGACAGCTTGATATTTGGAAAATTTATGTTGCAAATAATCGTATAAAACTTATATAACGAATACAACATCTTTTTTGTATAATTTTCTAACTGTCTAGTAATTTAAAAAATTTAAAATATTTTAAGCAATCTGATATTTTATTAAATTATAGATAATTTGACTTTATGGCTTTGCTTACAAAGACGATTGTTGGGAAAATATTAGAAAATTACCAATAAATGTTAAATTTACTATAATTTTTGACAATGTTGTGTATGGACACTGTATTTACAAAAATCGCCACGTTTATGCACACACAAAATAATTGAAAGTTATTAAAAAAATGTGAATCTCTGAATTGTAGTAAATTTTTCCATTTATGATTAGTAAATATAGTTTTTATTTAATAACTTGAGCCTTAAAAACAAATAAAAAATTTTGAAAGATTTTAAACTTTATAAATTATTATAATTGAAATTAAATAAAATTAAAATAATTCTTGCAAAAATTCATTATTTATCAAAAGTAATTTTTCTTAAAATCTAAGCAGTTAAAAGATTTTAGTTAAATAAGATCTTAGTTTTATTGCATTTTTATTTTACGATTTAGAGCATATTTTCAATAATTGGGGGTCCTATTTGATGAAAACATTGGTTATTTAATTCTCTGATTATTTGTCTTTATAATTAATATAAACATTAAGTACCACAAAACTAATTGAATTTGTTTGTGAATAAGTACTAAAAGTCTCATTAAAATCCGACAATTATCTGGTTTTTGCAAGATTTTCTAAATCAACGTGTTTTCACCACAAATGGCACTAAAATTTTCCATACAAATTTATGGTATGACGTTGAATCCAGAGGTATGTATTTTAACTAAAATTTTAAAAAGTTTTTAATAATGATTAAAAACAAGTAATTTTTACATTAAAAATCCTTCAGTGTGTCCTCTTAAAAATGACGCAAAGATTTTGACGATAATCTCTCTTTTTGTTAAGTTTTAGGCATTTATTCTCATCACATATGTTCATTTTTATTTAAAGAATCATTGGAGTTACCTCTATAATAGCTCAACGTTAAAATTTAATGAATTATGCTTATTCAGTAGAAATCTGATTATGTTAGAACAATAAAGAATTTAGTGCACTCGCTTTGTTAGCTTTGAACAGTTTATAAATCCAAAGTTACTTCAATGACAAGTCTGATTCTACTGATCTTCTTTTCAATCATGAAACACCAGAATGTTTTATCGCTGAAATGTATAAAATATATTCACCCTTTATGCATACAAATGTGATTTTGAGTAAATGAAAACCATATTTAACACTGATTTCAATTTCGGGCATCATAGATTTAAACACTACTTGACTAGTTATCAGAAATAAAGTACAGTTGAATTAATTCAGAAACAATTTGTTATTTTTTAAAATTATTTAGCAAACTATTCGCAATAGAAATTTTTAATGTTTCCTTTATAAAGATATTGAATAGTTAAGCTTCAAAGGCAAAATAAAGCTTGATAACTCTTAGCAAGATGTACATTCAGTCAGTTAAGTGCCATACGTGATACACGCTTGGGTGATCATGTCTCGAAAGAGACATGACTGACTGGGCAGAAGATTATCCCGCAGTAGTTTGCCATTGCTTTCTGCGGTAAACTGGTTGCCGACCAAGGCTATAGAATCCAATCTGTCCTGCTTTTAACCCATAACTGGAAGGAAGAGACAGATTAATACCTTTCCCAAGGGTATTTGCGCGTAAGTGAATACAATGGATTCAACTGGAATTCGAACTCGGCTCCCCGGTTTCTCGTTCCGAGCCGATATCCACTGTACCACAACATATACATTACAACGTAATAATTCGATGCGCATGCGCATACAAAAATACAATAAAATCAGTACACATACCACAAAGAGGGCCAAATGATTGTTTAATGTCATTAGGTGTACAATCCCTCTCAATTCCGTTTTCTTTACAGATTATTTTGACTCCTGAAAAACAAAAATGTGATGAGAAAAACACATACCAAATGCATTGCCTCAGATGGGTACTATTTGGATTTATGAATCTCAGCAAATTCATGTAAAACATTTGATGGAACACAACAGTAAATGCCAAAAGTCATGAGACCAAGAAATTATCGAGCGCAACAAACAACACTATTATTCTGGTAACTGATTATTCGGCTCCTGCAACATTACTTGAAACTTAAACATGTTATTCAATTGATTATTTATAAAAAAAACTTATTATAAATTTAGAATTTAGTTTTTATTTCCTTCATTTTTAGAACCGTACAATAAAAGGTTCTTATTTTATACAAGCATACGTGTATGCATATTTACATTATACCAACCTTAAACACATTATTTCTCTGATGTCTTATCTATTCTGTTTCTATAAACTGGCTTTCTAATTCACTGTTTTTCGAAAAGGTGTGAAAGTTTACTTACCTTCGTCTGATGGGTTGATACTAATGTTGTAATGAGGGTGGGTACATGCTGATGCCACCAGATCAAAGCGTTTTTTGGATATCAATGAAATATACAACTTTTTACCACTAGCAGATATTATAAATCCGGGATTATTATCTGTTGCAGTAGCGGTAAAGGAATATAAAGCTGGGCCCGGTTTCTTAAAATTGTTAGAACCATACACATGTACTATTCCACAAATAACAGCAACCTATAAAAAATAATACAAGCTTCGTTTAGCATTCGTTTGTTACTGTGAAAGCAAACCGTTGGTAACAGAACTTTTTACTAATATTTCCTTCATAAATCAAACCCCGTTTCTTTGTTTACAAGTTTCTTCCGTCATTTTTGTTAAAGTTTTATTATTATTATTATTATTTTTTTATTAATAAACATAATGAGATTATATTATGATAAAAGCTATTGTATTTTAGGAAAATTTATTTGACACTTTTTCGGGAAAATCTACGAGAGTTATTACAAGTGCAGCAAATGAAGCGATAGAGTAAATAAGATATGAATATGAAGAGGAAAATGGCCTTAATATCTTTATAATAAAAAATAATAAACTTTCCCTTACACCTAATGGTGTGTAGGGCAGCGTTTTTGCTGTTTCCGTAACAACTGCTTTTTTATGGGGTAGGGTTGTTAGCCCTGCGCCCAACCCCCAAACCTTGAGGAAGGCGATTTTCTAAGCGTAGCTTAGACGTAACACACGGCCAAAGCTAGGGGGTACCCAGTGAGGATCGAATTCACTACTCAGTTATAATGATTTTAGCGAGACCCGCTTGCTAACTATTACACTACGCCGAGGTGGCCAATATATTTGTAACAAATGTTTAATTATTCAATTAGGTTAATTGCCAAATTAGATAAGATTAAAAAATATAAAGGTCATTTCTCATATTACATCAGATTTCGAAAGTTCTTTTAAGTTAGAGAAGTTGGACAATATCTTACCTTCACTATTGTCTGATTTTGAGAGTCTGTCGTTTTATTATTAGGTTGAATATGAACATTTTGAATTTTGGTTTTGTTGTCGGATGGTATGGGATTGTTTTCAATTGTGGTATCGTTCAGTAAACTTTGTTCCATATCCACTGAGACAGGAGCTATAATAATAATAATAATAATAATAATAATAATAATGTGATAAAACTAGCAACCATATAAATGAATGTAGCAAACAAATTAATTCATGAACAATATAAAAGTAGATATGATTGGATAGGAATAGTGATCCATTAGAAATTGTGCAGTTTGATTCAACCGTGCAGTCCAGTGATTTATGCACAAGCCAAAATTTGAAATTCAAACCTTTCGCTCAAACCTTTTGCTCAAGTCAAGCCAAGATACCAGATTAAGTGATCATAAAAAGGCGAAGAAGATCTATCTACTAAAATATACCTTTTTCATTGATACGGGTGCTAGCATTACTATTTTACCATCCCCTGTTGTAAAAAGCATTATATTAAACTCAACACCTGTATCCATCTCTACTGCTAATGAAGAGAAAAGAGATACCATGGTCAGACAATTATAGAAATTAGAATAACATACTTAAGAAAGACGCTTTAATGAATATTGGTTCTCGTACATATCACTAATCTGCTTTTAGGGTTTGACTTCTAAAACAATTTCTGTTTAATAGTTGTCTCCAGAAATAGAAATGTGAAGGATAATGTAACTGAACTTAGAGATAAGATTAAATCGATACCCTGTTTAGTTAACTTAATCAATGAACTTGACATCATCACCTTTTAAAATAAATTAACAAATAAATAAATACCCTGGTAAGAGTACATCCCATCATAATAAAAAAAAGTTTGTGACCGTGAAGTTGTTCACAAGAAGCCACATACCAAAAAACTTCAGAAAGCCGGAGTAATATCTTCCTCAAATAGCGAATGGGCTTCCCCTTTCCATATAATATCGAAATTGAACGGTTCTTATCAAGCCTGCAATGATTTCCGATCGCTTAAGAATATTACTAAAACTGACCGATACCCAATATCTGATATAAATTATTTTTAGTAACTTAAAAAGTTTATCTGGTGAAATTTATATTCAAGCTTTATTTCTCAGGATTTAACGAAAGTTTAGTCTGTTACCTACCAATGATAAAATTAAGGGACCCAATAATATACTAAAGATTTCAGGAGTCTGTGCAGTTTTTTTAGGCATGATAGGGCGTTATTGTAAATTGATCACTAACTATGAATCCATTGTTTTATTGCTTTCAGGACGTATGAGACAATTTCCGAAATCTTTGAGTTTGCAGTGACAGAAAAAGCAGAAAAGGTATAATTAAAAAAAATGTTATACACCAGCTTTCAAACTTAACCACATTAGCACACCCAAAATCTGCAGCCACGGGTAATCAGCTGGTCACAGACAGTTGACGAGAAACCAGTATCTATAAAGTTATTTTCAAAGAAGTTTACCCAATCTGAAACTAAATATTCCACATTCTACAGGGAACTTATTTAAAAGCGATTTATTTTCGCCATCTCATAAAAGGTCATTACTTTGAGTTTTATAATATGCTTTTCGGATTAAAAAATGTCGCAGTTACATTTTAAGCCACTATGCGGAGCCTTTCACAACCTAAACCCTGCAAAGTCAGATCGTCAGCAATCGTTATAAGGAACTGTATGATTCAGCAGAACGCGGTAAAGCAGCTGAAGTGATTCCGAATGAGGTCTTTGTAAAGTGATTTAGAAATTAATAAAGAATCGTGAAAAATGTGTGTACTTTGAATAGTGTAAATCACCATTGTCTTATGCAGACTGTTTTGTGTTGGTATTAAATGGCTTCATACTTTCCGAACAAAGTTCCATTACTATATGAAGACTGTTCAATCAGAAAGAGAGATGGAGAGATTTTGAAAAGCATACAGACATAAACGTCTATAAATATTTTCGGTGAAGCATTAGTATAATTTTTGACTCTTGACTCATCTTATTGCAGTTGCTTTTTATCACAACTGGTCGGATGCTCCAGCTACTCATCTCGAAATTCTTGACAAATTCCAAAGAAGGATCTGCAATGTAATCGTTCCTGACATGGCATCTCGACTTCAATCCCTTTCACATCGATGTAATGTGGCTTCCCTCTGTCTTTTCTACAAAAAATTCATAGCAGCTTTTCTCCAGGTGCCCCGTCTACGTGAATTTAAGCGTCATACTAGATTGGTATCCAGGTCCTACCCTAAAAACAGTTAAATGTAACCTACACTTCTACTCTAATAGTTTCTTTTCTCGCATTTCTCGTCTGTGGAAATCCCCACCGTTTTCTTTCTTCCCTGATAGCTACAATCTCCAAAAATGTAAATGCAACGTCAATTGCCATCTTCTATATTCTTCAATCTCGTTAATCTTTTATCCTTTCTTTAATACACCTGTACCCAGTCTTTTATCTCATTGTACCCCCTCCCCACTGCGCACTAGTGGCGGTCCCGCCTTACTTGGGATGGAATAATTACCCCACCTAAAAACTTCATATATGTTTATTCTATGCTTGCTTAATAAACAGCTCGGTACAGTTTTAGTCAAATAGTACTGCACTGTTTATTAGAAGGATTTAAAAGCTTCAGACGACAATTCTACTCCTGCAGCTTCTTCTCTCGCACTTCCCGCCTGTGGAACTCACTTCCATATTCTTGCTTTCCTGACGGCTACAACCTCCAGGAATTTAAATGCAATGTCAATTCTCATTTATTAACCACTTGACTCTAGTTCTTTCACCACCCCGTATATCCTTTCCTTTCTCTCCACCTTTGCAACTGTCATCACACCTATATTCCCATACTTCTCTTGCTCCTTTCTAACTGGTTCGTCTTCCTCTTCACTCTCTTCTACTTAATCTTTTTACTCTTATGTAGCCCCCTGCACATCAGTGGCATTACCGCCTTGCTCGGGGTGAAACGATTAAAAAAAATACTTCTTGCTTTTCTTATTGTTATTTATTTACACGCGATTTCTTCAACAACCATAGAATAAAAATCAGAGAAGTTGTGATAAAAAAGAAATAAAAATAAGATGAAAGCAAAATGAAACACAAAAAACAAAAACAAAAACAAAAACAAAAGAAAACAAAAAACAAACAAAGAACGTAAGTCTTGCATTACATTAATTTTTAAGACATATTTACAAAGGAGGAGATAACTTTGCTTTAGTTTATTTAGTTAAACAATCTAAAAAAGTTATATTTTGGTTCTTGATCTTTCTTTGAAAGAAAAATGTTGTTAGTAGACGAATAATTTTGTTACCATTTACAAATAAAGATGACAACAGATTTACTCTGAATCAAAACAAACAGACGTCAGTAATGTTGCAATGAGTTAGGGATTAATGAAATAGTTTCTTACCTTCACAAGAATCACGCTGGATTTCACGGATAATACCATCGATTTCGTTATAAGAATTCAATGAGTAATAATGAGTGCAACTTGGAGAAGAAGCGACTGCATGCATTTCCTGATGATTTACGCTTCCAATACCAATTGTGAAGACAGTGATTCCGTTCTGTTTTATTTCATTGGCAGCCTTAATGGTTTTAGATTTACTATTCGAGTAACCATCAGTCACTAAGACTAATACTTTAGGTACATTTTCACGGGCGTTTTTGAAGACAGATGTTCGCGCCATATCTAATGCTAAATGAGTTGCCGTGCCACCCGAAGTATAGGGAATAGCAGAAATATGTTTTTTCATGTTGGTCAAAGAATAGTATTTATCTAAGCCGAAAGAAACAGTAGCATAAGAAGCAAAACTAATGACAGCGACTTGTGTCAAATCTTTGCCGAGTTGCAAATTGCTCACAACAGTTTTAAGGAAGTTTCGAGTTTTTTGGAAGTTAGAGGAACCAACGCTACCGGATGCATCAATTGCAAACACCAATTCCATCTTCACAGCAGAACAACCTGCAGAAAATAAAAAAAAACAAAAACAAAAAAATATATTGAAGTAATCGTATTTTTTTATGCTACGAAACTTTTATGCCAAAAATAGTTGGAGGCATGTTTCAACAATACTACCATCGTTACTGTCAAGAATATTATAATAAGTTATATAATCTGTCTGCAACCTCTGACAAAAATGTATGGAATTATCCCTCTTAGGGGACATTTACTTGTAATTTGTTTATTTAATAGTCATTCAGTCAGTTAAGTGCCATACATGATACACGCTTGGGCGATCATTTCTCGAAAGAGACATGACTGACTGAGCAGAAGATTACCCTGCAGTAAGTTGCCATTACTTTCTGAGGTAGACTGGTTGCCAGCTAAGGCTATAGAACCGAATCTGTCCTATTATTTAACCCATAATTGGAGGGAAGAGACAGATTAATATCTTTCCCAAGGGTATTTGTGCGTAAGTGAATGCGAGGAATTCAACTGGAATTCGAACTCTGTTCTTCGATTTGTCGTTCCGAGTCGGTATCCACTGCACCACAACCCACAACTAGACAAGTGTATATAACGTAACCAGAATTGGAAATTGGCTTTCTGATTAACAATTTTGAACTATTATCTATTATACCACCCAAGCTTAGAGCGCCTGATATTTTTAAGCAAACACCTATCCAGGTACCGACCAGGCTCGATGATGTTTAACTTCACTGATCATACGGGAACCGATGTTTCACCATTTCGCCGTAAGCCGACAAGCAGTTGAGCATATCTAACTGAAAAGAATGGCTACAACGAAAAGAACTTTCAACTGTAAAAAAAAAAAAAAAAAAAAAATGATAATAATGCATATTCAAGAAGCCAATCCATAGTGGAGTGTGATGAAAGCCGTTAACTGGATCCAGTCATTTTTATCTAAAATTTGATTTAAATGGAGCTGGGAATGATTAAAAAAGTGGGTAAACAGAAAATACATCAAGGCGTCAGGGATAGAAAACACAACGTTATATATATATATATATACACACACACACACACACACACATATATATATATATATATATATATATATATATATATATATATATATATACACGCACCGCTCATTCGATAATGAATTGGAGCTATTGGGCGTGTTTATACGCGCTAAAAAGCCTGCCTTCTTCTACTGGACGCCAATTCGGTCGGGTTTCAATCCTGGGTTAGGAAGCGACCGGAGTCTAAGCCGTACTGATGAGCTGTACTGATGACTATAGTATATATGACTATAGTATATATGACTATAGTATATATATATATATATATATATATATATATATATATATATATACAACAAAACAAATGAAAAACAAATACATTGAAATATAGGTCAGTGGGAAAACTAAGTAATCGGCTGAATTAAATAGGATTTATATATCGAAAAGCCAAATAAAAACCAACTCGAACACACAGGAGAAAATGAAGTTAAAATGGGTTAAAGAGAAACCATTACAGTGCGTGGATGATTTGTTGAAAGTGATATTTAGTGAAGAATCAAGAATCTGCATTTGCCATGGCGATAATACTGATACTTTTGACTAGTGTCGTTCAAATGAAACGCATAAGAATTGATATCTGAAGAAAAGAAGTAAATTACCCAACTCCTTAAATATAACTGCTAGCATCTCATTTAAAGAGTGGAGGAGATAGCAATCATCACCTCAACTATCAATACAGAAGTGTGTATTGAACTTTTGGATAATTTTCTCATTTCAAGTATAGAAAATTGGTTTCATGATGATGAAGTTATATTCAGGACGATAATGTGTCTCGTGACAGAGAAAAAGGAGGTTAAAGCTTATTTTTTTTTCAGAGGAAACGTATCAGTGACAGTCCTGATCTAAATTCAATCGAAAATTTCTGTTAAAAACAAAGGTCCACGAGAAGGCTCCATTCACCAAAACAGATCTATTAACAGCGTTATGATAAAGTTAGAATCACTTTGATAAAAAATATTACCTTAAATTATTGTAATCAATGCCTGAAATAATTCATCCTGGCATATAATCTTAAGTTTGAAAAAGGCCAAGTAAGTATGATTACTAATTTTTATTCGATGAATTCCATATATTTGAACCCATAATATTGGTTTATTCTACAATATTTTCTTCTGCATGCGTTTGAAAAAAATATACCATTAATTTAAATAGTTTTATCTAGTTTCTTTAAGACGTATTTTATGAAACCAAAATGTTCAGTGGTAAAATAAAATTGTTTTACGTCTTATCTGTTATTAGTTTGTTTACTGCTAAATAAAAATCTAAGTGAACTGCCTCTAAGTGTATTTATCCCATAATTTTTGCGAAAGGATGTATAAAGAATCAATCTACTAGTTTATATGGGAGAGCGCACAATTCTCTCCGAAAATGAGGAAGATTTAAGCTACATGCATATATCTTTGTATTGTTTAAAAGATTTTAACAATATGCACATAAATATATATTTTTAATACATTCATATATGTAGACCTGTTAAACATGCACTCTTCATATACATCGAACAATTTTCAATCGGTTTCACCCCATGCAAGGCATTCAAGTTATTAAGACACAAGGGATTACAGGGTGTGAAAGAATTAAGACCAAAAACATAAATAATGAGCGGGAAGAGGAACGAGTAATAAAAACAGTAGTTAGCGATTGACTTTACATTTAATTTTTTCCAGATTAAAATTGTCTGGAAAGCATGGAGCAGGAAGGGAGTTTCACAAGCGAGAAGGATAAGAAAAGAAATTGTTAGCAAATAATTTACGGTTTCGTCTAGCTAAATCAACTGTAAGTTGATGAAATCTCAATGATAGGCTAATACTGCACTTAAATAAAAAAAAGTCTATGTACCATAGGGAAGAGATCATACCAACAATTACCATGAAAGTATTTATAGAAAAGACGTAAAGAGATTTGGAAATCACTCCCCCCCCTCTCTCTCTCGCATACACACACCCACACACAATTTTAAAATGTAATGAATTAATATAACTTCGAAGAATATACTTTTATCTCAATATATTTATAATAGACAAGAAATCATTTTGAAAACATTCTACTTACATCATCCTTAGGCAAATAAATAAGGAGCTTTACACAAACATAATTTAATGCATTATTATAGATAAAAACGATGGTGCATAATAAATGCACCATCGTTTTTACACAGAAATATTAAGAAATGATTACTTACTGACAGTGGTCGCTGAGCTTGCCATGTACTTATTTCCATTTTCTGTTGGTCGGATGTGCTTTTTCCAGAGTTCTGCCTGTGATGCTTTAGGAGCTGGAACGGTTGTCATTTTTGTTTCTATGAATGTATACATTAATAAAGCACAATAAAGTGGGACATTCACATCATTAATTGTAGCCTTGCTCATATCATAGCCGAATGTTTGTAAGACCTCATTGCAAATCGAGCGCGAATTCGTCTGACAACTGCTGGTGACGCTGTGAAGAATGCTATTAGTAATCTGAAATATAAGGTTACAATTTTTTGTAAAATATCTTGAATTATTTAAATCGGGGGTCGGCAAACTTTTGAAGCGAACGGACCCGATAACTATGCAGCGTCTCAGACAAGAATCATGATATCAAATGTACTATAATAAATTCTCTCGGTCTCAGACCGCTCCACAAAGCTGACTTGATTTTAAATTTTAAAGAAAACACATTGAAGTTTATGTTATCTTATTTAAACTAGGCTGTTTATTCTACAACGGAAATATCGGGATCTTTTACCCAGTCAGTCATATCTCTTTTGAGACATGATCACCCAAGCATGTATCACGTATGGCACTTAACTTAATGAGGTTACTGTCTCTTTCTGCAGTAGACTGGTTGCCAACCAAGGATACACAATCCAATCTGTTTTGCTATTTCAGTCCATAGACGGAGAGAAAAGAGAGGGATTGATACCAATCCCAAGAGTATTTGTGCGTATGTGAATGCCATGAATTCCACTGGAATTCGAACTCGGCTCTCCGATTTCACATTACGAGTCGATATCCAGTGCACCACAACGCACATCCAAAAACATCCTATCGGGTTGAAAAAGGAAAGATTTATCACTATCTCGGGTTGAAAAAGTGAATCAGATTCGATCCATAATACAAGCAAACAGCTTACAACCCTACTTACAAAAATTATTGCTTTAAAAGTATTTAAATATCCTTCAAATAGTCATACTTTATATTAAAGTATGACTATTATAAGTATTTTTAAGCTAAGGCCACATGTACTGGTCATCCAATGATGATTGATTTCCCTACCCCATAGTAACGAAACACGACACCATCGAAAAACTCTTAGTTGTAAATTAAACTGACATTGTTTTGGTTGAGGACCACATCAATGAACACCCAGAAGTGATTGAACTCCAAACAATACAGAAGAAGTTTGTTAATTATGACACCACGATAGATACACAAACAATAGTTTTTTTTTATTTATTATTCAATAAGTTAGATATCACAATTTAAAATTGACTGCATTAAAAACAAACAACTGCAACATTTCTCGTCGTTATGGACAACTTACCAAGTAATAATAATAACAAAACAACAAGCTGATATAGACAAACCCCGTATGCATCAAGGGTTATGTAGTTTAGGGTTAAAAGCTGAAACAGAAAGTTTTATTCTTGCTACACAGGACTAATGTTTGCTAACTAGAAATTACCAAGCACATATACTGAAAAACTGTGTTGACTCCAAATACAGATTCTCTGATAAATTACCAGAAACATTTGAGCGTATTGGAACGGGTTATACAGTGTTAGCACGAACTACAATATAAAACTCAGTATGATAGAATGCATCAATATCTGCATTAGAAGATATACTACTTTTACGGAAAGAAAACGGGCATGAACATCACCCAGACCCGGATCTGTAACAATGTTATGAGACTTTACAACACACACCTACAGAACAATCAAAGCTAATCGCCCGGGCATTGTGATTAAAGACTAAAAGAACAAAATGTGCTTTCTTACTGACGTAGCAGTCCCTGCAGTTTGTAGTATATCTTCGAAGATCTTCAAAAAGATACAAGGATCTTAAAATAGAAATCTAAAAAAATGTGGTACATGAGGACATCAATAATCTCAGTTGTAGTTGGAGCCCTCGGATTGATTGGAAAATAGTTCCATAGACTCGGTGAGCGGATTCCTAGTAGAGCATGCCTTAATGGAATACAAAAAATTGTACTCACAAGTAGAGTTCACGCATTACTAAAAGCTTTATCTATATAAAATGTGTGTGTTCTTTTGTATATTTTACAAAACATAATGAGTAGAAAATGTCATAAATGTGTTAAATCTTTGGAAAATCAAGGAAATAATTATCTTTATCATAATAAAGACCGTTGTTGTATATATATATATATATATATATATATATATATATATATATATATATAAACTTATTTATAAATGGAACTTTGTCTCTGTGTGTGTGTGTATCCGTTACCTATAGACTCCGAAACGGCTGAACCGATTTTCTTGAAAATTTACACAGTTGTACTATAAGCGTCTGCGAGTGTTCTTAGCTAGGTTTTGTGTCGAGATACAGCCGATAAATATCGAAAATCAATAATCGAAAAAATCGGGTTACAGAAGGAGTGGTCCAATTTTAATCAAATTTGATACACTCATAGACAAAGACACAAGAAACGATATTCAGAAATTTCAAGGCTGCAGTTCTTACAATAGTGCAGAAAATCGATAATATATATGCATATATAAAAGGCAAGATGTTTGTGTGTGTGTGTCTGTTCATCTGTCTCTATGTCCTATATACAAATCCACAATTCTTCTCCGATTCTCACTAAACTTCATACAAATATTCTTTAGGCTGAGTCTGAGCTCCAGGACCATGGATTAGTTTTAAAGCTTTCATGACACCCAAGCTACGCCGGGCTATACTGCTAGTATATATATATAATGTTGAGTTTTTGATAGTATTGGGCGCTAAGACTGTTGCTTTTTCAGTAGTTTTACTGATAAAAGGCATTTTGGCAAGCAGGTTATTTTCACAAAATACTCGTTATCAGGGTGGAGGTAGAGCTGTGATTGTTTTAGTGTAAAAGATTTTACACTTTGACTGAGCAAGCCCGATGAATGAAAGCATAATAATAATGTCCTCACGAAACTTCGAAGTCGGCATGAACCTGCTCAGTTAAAGTGGCAAATTCTTTGCACTAAAACTATAGTCATCCGCAGACAGTTCTGTTTCACTGTATCACAGCTCATCAGTACGGTTAGACATCCGATTGCTTTTTTTTAAATCATATCACCCCAAGCAAGGCGGTAACGCCACTGACGTGCAGGGGGCTACGTAAGAGTGAAAAGATTGGAAAAGAGGAAGCCGGAAATCACATCCTAAACAGAGAACAAGGGACGAGTCTCTTCACCTGTTCAGTAGACGAGTGTGGAGCGTGAACCGGGCGATAGTTTAGTCTATCTACTCCAATTGAAAAAAAAAAAAAAGAAAAGAGTGAAAAGATTGGAAATGAGAAAGCCGGAAACCACATCCTAAACAGGGAACAAGGGATGAGCCTCTTCACCTGTTCAATAGACGTGGGTGGAGAGTGGATCAGAATTGAAACCCGACCGAATTGACATCAGTCGGCGATTCTAAATAAAAAGAGAAAGCGGAGATGTTTTGGTTATTAAGTGGATTTTTATAATAATAAAATATTGTATTTTATTTTTCATAATTTGCTACACGTGTTTCTGGTCTTGCGACCTTCATCGGGTAAAGAGTGACTGTTTCCACATATTAAAATGAATTAATTATCCTTATAAGTTCATTTTTGGCTGTTATGCGTGTATGTTGTGTATTCGTGTGCGCGTGGGGGTTGTAATCTACTTCACGCTGGTTCAAATTTGTTTATGAAACACATAACGGCCAAATATACTTGTCGAATCGCGCACGCGCACACATACAAGTATCTAGAGGGAAGGAATATATATAGACATAATGGCAAGAACAAATACAGTAGCACGCACACGAAACCCTACACAACATAGGAAGTATATGTACATGTGAGTATGTATATGTGTGTATATGGCGATACACACACACACACACACACACACACATATATATATATATATATATATATATATATATATATTCCTTTTCCATACATGTATACTGTTCTATTACAAGGAATTAGTACGTGTATCTCTCTCTCTCTCTCTCTCTCTCTATATATATATATATATATATATACGTACTAATTCCTGTAAATTCGTGTATATATATATATATATATATATATATATATATATATATACGTACTAATTCCTTGTAATAGAACAGTATACATGTATGGAAAAGTAATATATATATATATATATATATACACGTACTAATTCCTTGTAATAGAACAGTATATATGTATGGAAAAGGAATATATATATATATATATATGACATGATGATCCATTAGGTGAAACCTAGGTAGGTCCGTTGGCTCTAGGTTAGTTACTTACTTACATATATATATATATATATATATATATATATATATCCACACACATGTGCATATACTTCCTATGTTTTGTAGGGTTTCGTGCGTGTGCGTGCTATTGTATATATATATATATATATATATATATATATATATATATATGCACTTATTCCTTATAATAAAACAGTATATCTGTATGGAGAATGAATATACATACATATACTAGCAAAAAATAAAAAATAAGAACAAAATCTTTCCTTCACCCGATTTTTGATTTATCCTAATTATTTCATTACTCCTTAAAGCGGAAGAAGACTTCTTTACAAGTACAACAAAGTGTGAATTACTACTACACACAAACACGACGATTATTGAACACTGAAACTATACGGATAACTAATTCCTTATAAATAATATATGGAAACAATCACTCTTTGCTGATGAAGGTTGCAAGAACAGAAATATGTGTCCCAAAATATCTATCTAAACTTATTTATAAATGAAACTTTGTCAGTGTGTGTGTGTGTGTCTCTGTGTGTGTGTGTCTGTGTGTGTGTGTGTGTGTGTGTATCCGTTACCTATAGATTCCGAAGTGGCTGAACCGATTTTCTTGAAGATTTACACAGTTGTACTATAAGCGTCTGCGAGTGTTCTTAGCTAAGTTTTGTGTTGAGGTACCGCCGATAAATATCGAAAATCGATTATCGAAAAAATTGTGTTATAGAAGGAGTGGTCCGATTTTAATCAAATTTCATACACTCATAGACAAAGACATAAGAAACGATATTCAGAAGTTTCAAGGTTGCAGTTCTTACAATTGTTCAGAAAATCAATAATATATATATATATATATATATATATATATATATATATATATATAAGGCAAGATGTTTGTGTGTGTGTCTGTTTATCTGCCTGTATGTCTGTATTTTTTTCAGCCCTTTTATTTTAGATTTTACTTCGGATTTGGTTCTAAGTAGGTATAATTGTAGTTCTTAGTCTCAGCCATGATACCATTTACTCAGAGGACTTATTTAGCCTTCAAAATTCAGTTTACAACGTTTTGATATCGATACCAGGAAATCAAAATTTGACTTACATCCATTCATTTTTCTTTCAATCTCCAGTTTCGCTTTAACTGGAAACAACTATTGCTTTTTAGTCTTTCGTGCCAATGTCTAAAGAGTCTGAGCTCCAGGACCATGGATTATTTTTAAAGCTTTCATTACACCTGAGCAACGCCGGGCTATGCTGCTTGTAAATAATATGTGGAAACAATCACTCTTTTCTGATGAATGTCGCGAGAACAGAAATATGTGTACCAAAATATGA
The DNA here is from genome assembly GCA_037127315.1 of Ascarosepion bandense. Classification (NCBI taxonomy): domain Eukaryota; kingdom Metazoa; phylum Mollusca; class Cephalopoda; order Sepiida; family Sepiidae; genus Ascarosepion; species Ascarosepion bandense. Next base: position 169,918 of record JBBBDQ010028598.1, on the reverse strand, counting down.
AGAATAAAATATATTTTATAAAAAAAAAAATAACAAAAAACATCAACTTTATAACTGAAAACATTTCCGATTTCGTTTTTTATTCGGGGTTCTCGACAAAATCCAAATGTAGTCGGTCCTGGCCTGGCGGCTTGACTCCAGTCTTTCTCTCACCGATGAGATGTGGCTTCTCTCTGTCTCTTCTACAAATATTTTCATGTTCTCCTTGAACACTATTCTTTTATTGTCCTTTATCTCCACTTCTCGCTAATTTTTTCTCGTTCTCTTTCACTCCCAGTCACCCCTCTTTACGTCTTAGTGGCATTATCGCCTTGCTTGGTTGTGAAATGATAAAAAGCAAAAAACTACATACATGAGAATACTCTCAATTGGAGATTATTTGAACAGACTATATTACCCGAACTGAAGCTATTACCGTCTCGGCTCTACCTGGAAGGTTAACTATGCTTTCATCAAAACATGATACCATATTTGGCTGTGACTGGGTCTGTTGGGCTTCATAGCGTACTTGATTGTCTAGCCGCTCTCTCACTTAATAATAAGAATAATGATAATAATAATAATAATAATATTGACAACAACAGCAACAACAACAACAACAACAACAACAACAATAATAATAATAATAATAATAATAATAATAAGAAGAAGAAGAAGAAGAAGAAGAAGAAAGATTACAGAGAAAGGCATTTTATCTTCTGTCGTGTTAGAAAATATTAGAGTCACATTATAATGCTGTCTTCCTATTAAGTTATTGAAGAAATAAAGACAATATCATAAATTTAAAAGCAGACATATCTTGTTTAAAGACAGTATATACTAACATACAATGCATAAGTATATATTAAAACAAGCGTTGGAAGAGCAGAGAAAAATATTGACTGTAAAATAGTAAAGCGAAAGATTATACGAAATACAAAAGGCTAGCTGCTTATCCTTCCTTATTCGTTGTACACAGATTTATAGTCGTTTTTGTCTTCAATTGAATCCCGAAGAGTCAGGAACAATAACCAGTTGGCTTCTTTTTTCAATATAAGTTTTTGATTTAGGATTTTACAGGGAATATTTTCCTTTGCTCTTCCTCTCCTTGTTTAAATATATTTGGATTTATTATATATATATTTATCATTACACCCCAAGCAAGGCGTAATTGCCATTAGTAAACAGGGGTTGCAGAGTGTGCAAATGAAACAAAAAGACTGAATATAGAGAGGATTGAGGAATGGACAAAAAAAAAAAAAAAAATGAACGGTATTCAAGAAGATGACAACTGACGTTTCATTTATATTTTTGAAGATTTTATTTATCAGGGTAGCAAGTAAACACAATGAAGTTCCACAGGCGAGAAGTACGAGAAAAGAAACTGTTGGAGTAGGAGAGGAGGTTGCATTTAACTATTTCAACAATAAAAGGGTGGGACAGATACCAATCTAGTAGCAAACACAAATTCATGTTGGGTGGTTTTTATGGCATATCAACCTCGGAGGGTCATTTATTGCCAACTAAATTTTATTTATTTATTGCTGGTAATACTTTTTTCTTTCAACAATTTTATTGATGTTTTTTATATAAGTTTTGTGTCTAGTAATACTTTTTTCTTTTCGAGTATCATGATTCATTGAGATTCGTTTTTAAGGGCAGAGTCCCCAAGTCCTACCCTGTTATTTAACCCATAACTGGAGGGAAGGGACGGATTAATACCTTTCCCAAGGGTACCAGTGCTTAAGTGAATGCAGGGTATTCAACTGGAATTTGAACTCGGCTCACCGATTTCTCTTTCCGAGCCGATATCCACTGCACCACAACGCACATCCATCACTAAACGCTTACAGCACCTGGTATTCCCAAGCGGTCACCCATCTAAGTACTGACCAAACTCAACGTTGCTTAATTTCGGTGATTGAGCGAGAACCGGTGTATTTAACGAGATGTGGCCGTAAGCACAAATTCATGTATTCAAGGCACCATGGGAAAACGCTTGCCAGAGCAGTTGCTATGAAAGTATTTGTAAGAAAGACAGAAGCCACGTTACACCGGTGATAAAATGACTGAAGTCGAGATGCGATCTCAGCATCGATTACATTACAAATCTTTTCGCGGATTTTGTCAAGAACCTCGAGATGAATAGCAGGAGAACCAGATATGGCAATAGTATTTACGGACGAACGGTAGAACGGTAGATTTGTAAAAGTGAAAGATAGACTCTGACGAGATCAGTTTTCTGGCATGGCACAGTGACTCAATTTTCCTTGCAACTATTGATTCGCTGTAGTCGCCCCCCTTCAAGTCAGTGGAAAACGTGAGGCTAAGAAGGTGCATCGTGTTGCTTTCCAGGAGTCTAACCTCAGCCATGATAATGGTAGGTAGAAATCTATCTCTAAGGTGGTTAAAGAAGAACAGTTTGGTTTTGGAGGCGTAAAAGTTTACAAGCCATTTCCTGTCCAGTTATCTACTAATTGAAGGTCCTTTACAGGAGCAGCATACAGGTATACTTTGTTAGCTCTGACGGATTTGTTGTTGATACAGGAGTAAATAATAGTATAATTTGCATTGTTTCCAACTTGGGGACTACAGGAAGATCATTGATGAAATCAAAAACAGCATAGGTCCCAACATAGAGCCGTGTGAAAGAATCTGGAAGCGAGCCAGTTCAAAACGACCTTTCTTTCACGATCTGATAAGAACAAGTGGATTAAATCAAACAATGATGTCGTATATGTTATACCCTATCCCTGGAGCTTAAGCAAAAAATCAGCGTGCTAAACTATGTCAAAAGCTTTCGAGATATCTAGCGATACAGCTTGTTCTTCGCTGTCATTATTAAGAGCTCGATATACATATTCAGCAATGGCCATTAATACATCAACGGTAGACCTGACGAAACGAAAGCCATATATATATATATATATATATATATATATATATATATATATACTTTAAAGTATGTCCTTTTTTAAAAGCTGTGACGCGTTTCTATAATCCCCATAAATTATTTAAATCACAATATCAGTATCTAAAATTGAATTCTAATTGAGTGCAAATATAAGAATTCAGTAATTATTTATGTTGAATTTCGCCTCTTGGTAGTGTAGCAGCAAAGGAGCTTAATGTTAATTAAAAGTGATTTCGATTCTCGCTGAAGATTTTGTAATTGTGGCCGTGTGCCATACAAAGTCAAAACCTGAAAATAACAACCTGGTTGTTATTTACCCCAGTCTGTTTTTCTCTATTTTTCCATCAATTGTCCTACATCTTTCTCTAAAAGTAAGACACATGGCTCATAAGGTTGAGATGTGGGAATGTCCTTTCGGTATATGAATAATTCGAGTTCTATCAGATGTCAGTTTTCACACTGCATAAACAGTCAGCTAATTCGTTCATTTGGGAAACATAATAACCAGAGGTATATGTATATTCCTTGCTGTTAGATAACTTCTTCGAAGTTGTGACTTAACTGGTACTGATGTTTGCCGACATTGAAATTAAAATAGTTGATTCGAGTAATAAATTTAGAAATAACTACAAGTAGATATACATTTAAAGGGATAACAGAAACAGAAGTATGTTAAACTGAATTTAAAAGTATATGAGATTATAGACGTATATTATTCTACTGCTATTAATTTTTGTCACTGAACACTATTTCTAAAATAAATACCATGTCTGCATATTTAGAGGTGATATCCAAATCAAGTGCAATGCTTTAGGAAAGAAGTGATTCCTAGATCTATACTTTTGACTGAAAAGTCTGTTGAACTAAAGGTAAAGTAACACAAGTAAGATATTTGAAAGCTTCGAAAAATGGTAGAGATATAAAGACGTTGTTCCTTAAAACTCAGAATAAAACTAACAGTGTCAAATGGCACCTTTTATGGCTATATTATAATTTCATAAATTTATATTGTCACCCATATAACCGGAAAAGTTCGGTAAAGTGGCAAATTTATATTTGCCTTACATTTGTGTTCAGTTTTTAATTTGTATTTAAGTTAGTTTTAAAATATTTGCATCTCAGGTAAAATGTCTTATAATAAAAGAGGAATTCTTATAAAAATACAACTGATTTATTTTCTTTCTTTTACCTTGGCGTGAGATGTAGTCAAAGATATAAAATAAAAACGAAACGTAAATTAATAGCAGACAAAAGTATCTTATTTGTATCTGTTCGTTTCGATTGCTACTTACTGAATCAGTTTTATTTTCCCTTTTAGTCAACGTCAGTCAGTCAGTTAAGTGTCATACGTGATACACGCTTGGGCGATCATGTCTCGAAAGAGACATGACTGACTGACTGGGCAGAAGATTATCTGGAAGGAAGAGACGAATTAATACCTTTCCCAAGGGTATTTGCGCGTAAGTGAATACAATGAATTCAACTGGAATTTGAACTCGGCTCCCCGGTTTCTCGTTCTGAGCCTATACCCACTGTACCACAACGCACATCACGTTAGTCAACGTAGCGAGATAATAAGGCACATAATATGGGCTGTAATGATACTATACAATAAAATCAAATATACCTTTGATTACGAGAAATTTGGTTTTTTTTTTGTATGGTTCAATGAATTAGGTAATTTACCATTAAGTTGTAAAATACAGCTAATTTTCTCCTCATAATACTTTCCTTTAATTATTAAAGACAAATGAGTATAAAGGGGATGAGTAGATATACTGTAACTTAAAAATTGAATTTTCTCTCAAATTATTTATTTTACTCGTACAGATATCATTATACCGTATAGTTTATTTATTTCAGGCAAATGAGGAATCTTTTTCTTTTATCAATAGATCGTCAAATAACATCTGTTGTTGTTCGACTGTATAGCATACTATTTAATCAGGAAAAATATATCTGTAAAATTACTGTTTGACAAAGCTAAGAACAAAGCTTGTAATCTAAAGCATTCCTTACCTTCCAGATTCCGCCTCCGTTACTGTTCTGGCCATAGTTTGTATCTACATCAGCAATTCTTTTCATCATGTATTTGTCATCGATTAGGATACATTTGGAACGAATTTTGTAAATAACAGCGTCGACGACTTCTTCTCCAGTAGCGCCTCGCTGAAGCGTTTTATCAAAAGTTTGTCCATTGCAGAAGAGAGGCAAAACCAGGAGGATCACAACCAATTTCTCCATCGTTCTTCTTTGCCTATCTACGATGAGAGGTTCCCTTTATATAGAACTAGCAAATCCGGAAGATTGAACTGTTTCAATCAATCAGAAGCCTTGCTTTTATCATTAGTTGTTGATTACATTTTATTCTTTTTCTTTACAAAGAAATTGGGGAAAGAAATTGGGGATTTCCCCCTATTGTGTACTCACTAATACATATGTCAGTGGGCGTTTTTTTCTTCAAAAAAGACTTTTTTCAACGAAATTGATTGTTATATAACATCTCCATATCTTGTATCCTTTTATGTAAAACACCATGCGATAAAACTCGCTGCGCTGTTACACATGAATGCATTTATATGCAATACATTCCTCGGTTGCTTTATTGATAAAAACTAGTAGTTTCTTTTAATGCATATAATCTATTTTGAATAGATTACAAAGTTATCAGTAGTTTACACCTAAAACCGTACAGGCTAGAAATGTCTTCAAGTAAAAAGGGGAAAAAGAAGTGTTAGAACAAAACATTTCTTAGAATATAATTGCGGTTGACTAAGGCATACAACGAGCCTAATAACTGACATGAAATAAGTAATTTAATAAATCTTTTATTTTATAAAAGTATATTCTTTGTAGCTAGGTTGGACGTTCATTTGTTTGTATTATTTACTTTAGAAAATGTTACATTATCTGTTTGCGTCTGAATTTGTTTGACGATTATTCACAATACTGAAAAAGCTCTAATAGACTTTTTTACGTCTCTCCTGTTAAACAATAAGAAACACAAAAATAATGTAAATTTTTATCTTATGAAAAGTTGCTGTAAGAAATAAGTGACTATAATTGTGAATGTTAAATTGACGAATAAAAAAGAATTTAACGTTTTTTTTTCTCTGTATAAGTAATATACTGATTGTAGCAATATTTGTGGTAGTTAAAAATTTTATTTTCTCAAACAACATATAAACAAAAATTGTAACCCATATTATTTTAAAACCAACAAATATTATGACTGATCAATTCCTTGTAAAGCGTAAATGCTGGATTTAGCACTTGGGGCACTTATTTAAAATACTGAATGAAAGCATGTTTTGATTAAATTATCAACATGGCTTTAAACACCCCGATCTAAATATGCGTCCCCTATTCTTTCTGAAGCATATTCGTTTAGTTGCTCTGAGCGCTTATTCGAGACAGGCGGTCACTTTAAATTCCTTTAGGAAAGGAGAGCGCTTATTCGGAATCAGCACTAAATAGAAATATTTATATGTGCGCTCACGTCGAAACAGAATGTAACACAAGTTCAGAGTTTAATGTAGGCTCTCAGAAAAATTACTCAACGCCTCTCGACAGTTCCCCTTTTGGTGTCACTCTGCATTCCTTTAAAAAGTAGCTTAAAATGAGATATACTTGGATTTTTTAAGTAAAAGATAAAATTTCAGTAACTACAGTGTTTTTGCTTTTATTTTGAAAAAAAAAGTAGCACAATTATAAAATTATCTTGCAACAGCATTATATTTTATTTTTGTCAATAAAATCACCACCTGCTTTAATTACTACTTTACGAATTCTTGGCATTCTTTCCAACAGTTTTTGAAAAAAAAAACGAAGTTGGCAGACCTATTGATGCATTCTTCAAGTACTGAAAAAGCTCACCCTCACACATTGGGTATTCTCTTCGAACTCTCCTAAGCAAGTCATCTCATACTAATTCAATGGAAAAAAAAGTTAGAAGATTAAGCTAAGTAATAATTTCCAAATTTTGTTTCTTATCTTAACTCGAGATAATTTTGACATAATTTAGAAGAGTGTTTTGGATCCCTGTCATGTTGAAAGGTATTTTTTTCCACATTTGTAAACCAAATGGTATAAAATATGTTTGCAAAATCCAATGATATTGATTTTTGTTTATGGTTCCCTAGACCTGAATCAAATATCCAGTCATCTCCCTCCAACAGAAAAACACCCCCGCTCCATAACAGACGTACCACCATGCATAATAGTTGGAACTATTCATTCATTATTCGGTCATTCTCCTCGCTTTCTTTTTCCATATACTCTCCTCTTACTTAAATTTGAACTCCTTAGTCCACAATACATTTTGGAACTCTTTCAATGTCCATTTCTTATGTTTTTTTTCCATAAAAGTCTTTTCTTGTTATTCGTCTCCAGTAACAAATTTTCTTTTTGTTAATTGGAGTAGATAGACCCTTCTATCGCCCGGTTCACACTCTACCCACGTCCATTGACCAGGTGTAGAGGCTCATCTCTTGTTCCCTGTTCAGGATGTGGTCTCCGGCTCTCTTTTTCTCCTCAGACCCCAGTAATGGTGCTTTTGCGATTTTCCTGCGATGTGCGTGGTCGGTGGCAACGTCGTTTCATTGTAAGGATACTGGGTTGGCAGTTTTCTGGTTGCTGCTTCCGACTCGTAGTTAGGAGCCCTACCTCATGCGTAGCGTTAAGAGCGGCCGCTCTGATCAACCGTTGCATAATATCGAGGTTCTTGCAGTGTCCTGTCGCGCATGGATAGGTGTCCCTGCAGGCGCTTTCGGTTGGCAACCCCGAGGCCACACTTTGTTGCAGCCCGCGCCAGTTCCCTTCCAGTGCATGTCGCAGCTAATGACCGTTTGCCTCCTCTACTAGAGGTCTCTCTACAACAACAACATTAAGCATGAACACCCATATCTCCGCTAAAAAAGCTAAACCAGGCAAATCAAAATCACCTAAACCTCTTAACATTTCTTTAATAACATCCGCGGTATCCAATTTCAGTAGCGTTGAATTTTTTCTCCATGAAAATTCCTCTAACATCCTAGCTCTGTGTGAAACTGATCTCAACCCCTCAATACCCTCTTCTGACTTCTCTATCCCTGGATACCTTCCCCTCTTCAGAAAGGACTCCAATGTCCACATGCATGGGCTTGATGTTTACGTCAGTGAACGCCTTCCTCTAGCCAGGATGATTTCTCTTGAATCCCCACATCTTTCTTATATGTGTTTCTCCCTTTTAAGCTCAGTTAGCTACCGCTCCCCATCATCTCTCGGCTGCTCCGTTCTTGACAGCATCTCCAACAATATCGACAAGGCCGTTTCCTCCCACCCGTTTGCCCATATATTTGTGTTTGGCGACTTTAACGCCCATCATGCTGAGTGGCTGCATAACTCCGTCACAGATCTTGCTGGTGTACACACCATGAATTTTTCTATCACTCAGTCCCTTACGCAGGTGGTGGAGTTCCCCACGCGTTTCTGTAATAACTCTAACGGACACGATTCACTACTAGATCTCTGTTTTACCTCCTCCCCAGACTCTTGCAATGTCAAACAACTCTGCCCTCTCGGAAACTCTGATCATGCGTTAGTTTTCGTCAATATCTCCTTCCAGCTTCATCTCACCCAAGAACCTCAGACCAGCAGAATATCTTACTGCTACCAAAGAGCCAATTGGGACTCGTTCCGCGACTTTCTGAGTGACTTCCCTTGGAATAAAGTATTTAGCCTTCCTGTTGAAGACTGCGTGGCAGAGGTCTCCTCTTGGTTTAAGGCTGGCATCGATGATTTCATCCCTGCCAGAAAGTTAAGACTTAAGTCCCACTCATCCCCTTGGTTCTCCCCTGCCTGCTCAGCTGCCACCGCCCACCGAAATCACTTCTTTCGGCTTTACCGGAGTCACGCGTCAGATCATAACGGGCGCCTTTTTGCTTCGGCTAGCAATGAATGCAAGAAGGTACTTAAAGGAGCTAAGCTGATGTTTGCACCCAGAATGAAGCAGCGCATAGCATCCCGTAAGTTCGGCTCCAAAGACTACTGGAGGCTCTGTAAAAGCGTGCTGAACAATAGTGAGCACCCAATCCCCCTCTAACCAACGAATTTGAGGTCCTCACCTCTTCAACAGACAAGGCTGAGTGCTTCGCTTGCAGATTCTCCACTATCTCGACACTGGACTCGTCTGAAGTATCTGTACCCTACTTCCCTCTCCTAACCCAGGCCTAACTGATTGACATACTAATTACTCCCTCGGTGGTCTCCAAAATAATCTCTAAGCTTGACCCCCATAAGGCGAGCGGTGGCGACGGAATACCCATCATTGTCCTAAAGAAATGTGCTCCTGAACTCTCCTCTGTTCTCTCTAAACTCTATAACTACTGCCTTTCTGCTTCCTACTTTCCTGCCTGCTGGAAATCCTCCTTCGTGGCTTCTATATATAAAAATATTGGAGAACCCTCAGACGCGGCTAATTATTACCCTATCAGCCCCCTACCGATCTTTGGCAAAGTGTTCGAAGCCATCAGCAACACCGAGGTGGTACAACATCTCACAGCCCATAGACTCTTCTCTGACAAACAGTATGGCTTCCGCTTCACCAGGTCTACTGCTGATATGCTCATGACCATCACTGAGTATATACACCAGGCCCTCGACAAAAACGGCGAAGCCCAAACTGTGGCCCTTGACATTTCCAAAGCGTTTGACAAAGTCTGGCATGCTGGTCTTCTATGTAAGTTGCAGCGTTATGGTATAACTGGACAATTGTTTGACCTAATCCAGTCCTTCTTTTCAAACCGTACAATGAGGGTGGTATTGAACGGACAAACCTCCCAATACTATCACATGAATGCGGGTGTCCCTCAAGGCTTTATTCTAGGTCCTACGCTTTTCCTTATCTATATTAACGATCTCCCTGATGTAATAAGATCTCAAGTGGGCATATATGCTGACGACGCTACAGTTTACTCTCGTCTCGATCCAAAATCTTGAAAAGGACTTCCAATCCGTGGTAGACTGGGGTAAAAAATGGCTCGTAAATTTTAATGCTTCCAAAACGAAGCTGCTATCTAATAACCGCCACAGACAATCGTTCCTCCCGCCCATTAACATGGATCAGGCATCTCTCCCTGAAAGCGAAACACTGCACCTCCTCGGGTTAACTGTTACACCAGACCTCAAGTGGAATAACTATATAGAATCCATAGCTAAATCCACTGCTAAGAAAGTCGGTTCTCTGTAAAGGGCCAGGAAATTTTTCCAGTCTCAAACAATCCTGCACATATACAAGTTTACCATCCGCCCGTGCATTGAGTATTACTGCCATATCTGGTCCGGTGCTCCTGCTATCCACTTAGGTGTCCTCGACCGAATCCAGCGAGGAATCTGTAATGTGCTCGATCCCGACTTGGCAGCTAGGATACAGTCGCTTTCTCACCGACGCAGTGTGGCTTCCCTGTGTCTCTTCTACAAATGCTTTCACGGCTTCTGTTCCGATGAACTCAGCTCACTGGTACCCCCTATATACGAACTTCCTCGAGCCACAAGATTAGCAACTAGGTCCCAGCCTTTTACTGTGGAACCAATAAATTGTAATTGCAAATTCTAGTCCAACAGCTTCTTTTCTCGCACTGCCCGCCTGTGGAATTCTCTTCCGCATACTTGCTTTCCCGACAGTTACAATCTCCAAGAATTTAAAAGAATTTAAATGTAAAGTCAATAGTCATCTCCTGTCTCACTAACGTACATCCTCTCTCTTATGCTTTTTCTTCGCCCACCCCCACTCTCATCAGTACTCTCTTCCCTCTCCTACTCTCTTCCTGACACACCCTGCAACCTCTCACTTCTCATAACATTCTTCCTCGTCCACCCAACTCTCATCAGTAATCTCTTCCCTCTCCTACTCTCTTCCTGCAACCTCTCACTCTTCATAACATTCCTCCTATGTAACCCCCTGCACAACAGTGACAGTAAAATGCCTTGCTTGGGGCGACACGATTATAAAAAAAAAAACAGAAAAAAACACCTGATCCCCACTGATCTAAGTCGATTTTATATCGTTGTGAGTGACACTGGCTGCTGTCGAGAGAAATTAAGTTCAAGTCAATTTCAGAGCAGTTTTTAATCTATTTATTTTGCTCTCAATAATCAATAATCTTCAAGAGAAGTTTTCACTTTTGGTTTTTCCGCTCTTTTTCTGTCAACATTTCTAACAGCCTTTGTAACGAATATTCCACTCTATGTTTAGTAATCTTCAATTTGGCAGTTTGTTTTGAGGAGTTACCTTCTTTGAAAAAAAATTCAATTTTGTGCCTTTACCTCAGTGCTTAGCTTCTTTGATTTCAGCTTTTTGTGCAAAATAAAAAAAAAAGTCTATGAAAATACTGTCGTAATCTTTTTTTCTCTTCAAACATAGACAACTGCATTAGACAGTGCTGAATTAACATTTAGAACCTGTATTCACATTTAACTTCGTTGAAAGCTTTGGTAATTTCAAAAAGTATTGAGGGTTTAATAGTGAAAACAAAGTATAGTGTTTCTTATACAAAATATTCATAATTTAGCAAAATATATTGCGGACAGCCGAATCCAAATTTGATTTTTTTGGTAGTAAGAGGAACTTGAAAAAAATTGAAAAATAAAAGTAAATACTTTGTAGTTACTGAAATTTTATCTTTTACTTTAAAAAAATTCCAAATATGTATCTTATATTTCTGAAGACAAAAAAAAAGGCGTTCGACAGAGTATGGCATGCTGGCCTTCTATGTAAGCTGCGGAGCTATGGTATAACTGGACATTTGTTTGAACTAATCCAGTCCTTCCTCTCTAACCGCACAATGAAAGTGTTATTAAACGGACATGCCTCTCAGAACTACCATACAAACGCAGGTGTCCCCCAAGGCTCCATCTTAGGTCCTACACTCTTCCTGATATATATTAATGATCTCCCTGATTCCATAAGAACCCAAATAGGTTTGTACGCCGATGACACCACAGTTTACTCTCGCCTCCAACAAAAATCTGGTGTAGGCGTCAAAGCTAAACTTGCAGCCGAGATTGAAAAAGACCTCCAATCCATATTGGACTGGGGTAAGAAATGGCTAGTAAATTTTAATGCTTCTAAAACGAAGCTACTGTCAATTAACCATCATCGACAATCTCACCTACCTCCCATTAGCATGGACCAGGCTTGCCTCCCAGAGAGTAAAACACTACGCCTCCTTGGTCTCACACTTTCAGCGGACCTCAAATGGAATGACTATATCGAATCCATTGCTAAATCCGCTGCTATGAAAGTCGGTTCTCTGTGTAGGGCCCGGAAGTTTTTTCCGTCTAAATCTATCCTGCACATTTACAAATCTACCATCCGCCCGTGCATTGAATACTGCTGCCATATCTGGTCGGGTGCCCCTGCTGTTCTCCTCGGGCTTCTCGATAAGGTTCAGAGGAGGGTCTGTAATGTGATAGATACCGACTTGGCAGACCGCCTGCAGTCTCTCTCCCACCGGCGAGACGTGGCTTCGCTGTGTCTCTTCTATAAATACTTTCACGGCTTCTGCTCCGATGAACTTAGATCACTGGTGCCCCCTAAATACGAATTTGCACGAGATACTAGATTAGCAACTAGATCCCACCCTTTTACAGTGAAATCGATAAAATGCAGCCGTAACTTCTACTCCAACAGTTTCTTTCCTCGCACTTCCCGACTGTGGAATTCTCTTCCAAACGATTGCTTCCCCGACGGCTACAATCTCCAGGAGTTTAAATGTAAGGTCAATAGACACCTCCTAACACACTAACCTGCTCCCATTCTATCAAACACTCTTCCCATCTGCCCGACACTCATCCTCGCTATCCTTACTCATCTATCACCTTTCTCCTGACATTCCCTATGTCTATCCACTCCTTCTCTTTACCTTCCCCTATGTAGCCCCATGCGCAATAGTGGCAGTGGAATGCCTTGCTTGGAGTGAGATGATTAAAAAAAAAAAAAAAAAAAAAAAAAAAAGGTGTTTTTTTAAGACGTATATAATCCGGCCATAATAATTAGGCCACCCTAGTTAAAAAAAAAAATGATGTATTTCATACTATTTTTAGTATTTATTGTCAAATGGATAATTCTAAATGAAAATAGAATGGTTCTTTTGTTATTAATAATTAGCAAAATTTTACAAGGCAGCTAGGAAGCCTTTGCATCGTCCAGCCAATAAGAAGAAACTAGCATAGGGAATAGAGCACAAAAATTGGGCACCAGAACATTTCAATTGATGCACATGTTATTGTGCAGTATTAACAAAAGAACCATTCCATTTTCATTTAGAATTATTCACTTGGCAATAAACACTAAAAATAGTATGGAATACATCATTTTCTTTAAAAAGCTGGAGTGGCCTAATAATTATGGCCGATCTAATACTTGTTGCCAGCATTTTTATTAGTTTTCTGTAATCTATTAATATATGACAGGAAACTAATCAGTATATATATATATATATATATATAATTTGCATTCATTATATTTAGAATATATATACATAAATGAACAGCGAAATATCAAAATTAAACCCGTGTCTTCGTAATTCAGTATTAGTTACCAATAAGCACTTTTTTCGGATTTTAATATTCATATGATAAAAAATTAACTAATAATCATTTTTTTACGAATATGTAAATTGATAAAAATATATATATTTAAAAGATACTTTTAAGAATTCGATATTTGACTAATAATAACAATGCGTTGTTGACGTTGATCATATTTCGACGTTTACACACATCATGTCCTGTGATAATCTTGACATTTCGTTGCAGAATATATAAACTTCACGTTAAAAAAAAAAATAAAACGCTTGGGCATGTAAAATTCACTCACTTCTAAGAAAACATATTCCATTGAATGGAATTAAACACCTCCACTAATTCGCTGAAAAAGACATTATAGCAAGATGTTAAAAGGCACCAAACTTAATAAAAACAAAATTTTATCGTCAGAATGTTTATGTTTTTATTAAGAAGAAAAATCAATTTTTTTTTCATAATTATTATTTTGTTTTTAATTTTTTTAATTAATTTTTTTTTCAAATTTTGTACACTTTCTAACACATTCGACATTTTGGTTAAAAATCTGGTTTTGTTTTCGTCAGCAGTGGCCAGATTTTTACCAGTGTGTACTATAATAAATGTAATATTACGAAACTCATTTTTCCTGTGAAAAACACATTAATTTGTAAATTCTGCAATAATCAAATAATGTTTTAATGGCTTTTAGGACTTATTCACAAATGAATGAAAATATTTTTGAAATTATTATTTTTATAAAATCTTGGTAAAAATATATTTGTTTTTCCATACGTTGCCCTCACTCCAATTAATTCTCCTGAAATTTCTCGAAATTGACTGCTGTCCGCAAACTTTGTTTTATTAGTTAAATGCAGGACTTATTGGGGAATGTAAATCACCTTCTTTATTATTATTATTATTATTATTATTATTTTTCAAATAGTTCTACGTTTCAGAAAATCTACTCCGAATAAAGAAAAAATCAGAATGCAATAGAACTATGCCATTTTTTATTTAGATAAACTTTTTATTGCTTCTATAAATAATATATATTAAAGATATAATAGCCTGAAGAAAACAAAGATAAATGAATAATGACTTTTTACAAGAATTATTTTCATTTTTATATTTTAATTGTAATAATTTATAAAGTGTCAAAAATCTCTTAAAATTTAATCCAGTCACTGTCTGTATTAGTATATTAAGTTATTAAGTGACGACAATAATAATCGAAAATTGAAAAGCTTAATACAAATCTTCATGCATAAAGATTTCTGAAATAGTTACAAAATTTTTTTTGTATATAGCAATTTTTTAGTATGAAACGTCCTAAGTAACGTATCATTAAAAGGTCACGTGTTTCAATGGTTGTTCTCCTTACAAAACGTTCACTTAGGTATTAAAATGTTTTGAAATACTAAGCTTGTCAGCACATCTTGCTGTCATCAGTCACTCAAAAAATATTATCTCCTTGATTAGGAAATACTTTTATTCTAAACTTCTTGGTATAAGCAAGTAATACTTGTTTCAAATCAGATTAAACTGAAATTGCTAATTTTACCAAAAATCGCGTGTCACAGATCTATATTTTATTTTTGTAATATTTTTAAAATCGAAAATTAAATTTTGTTTACAAACCTGTCAATCTATCAAAAATGGACAAAAAATAATAACTGTTAAAAACACTCAAAAAGTTGAGATTACAATCAACATAATTTTTATTTGAAATACATCAGAGTATTTTGCTTATTGGAAATAGTTTAATCATGCAGATTTCAATTAAAGATAAAATGAAAGCTTCAAGAAAGCTTCTTTTATTTTAAAAAAAATTACTTTAAGACTTAGGTATCGAAAATGAGTGGGGGTACCTAAAATATATAGTGATAACATTGAAATATAGATTTCTTAACGAAGAATAATGCAAGAATATTTTAAAAATTAATAGGCTTTATTGATTACTAACAAACTAGGTAAAAACTTCATTTCAACGGCACATTCTACCCTATAAGCAGCTTCATTTGCATTATTGAATCTCCCTGTTAAGTAGTTGTCAACTTCATCTATGTTTCTTGATTTAAACAAAATTAGACATAACGTTTTAGCTATTTTAAAAATCTTATTTTATTGTTGGTTTATCTAACCGAGATCTTAATCGTCAATTTCCTTTCATCAAATAAAATTAAAGTGTTACTTTTTCTATAATATTTATCATATTTTATAATAATTGTTATTCAAGTCTAATTTTAATAAAATTCTAAATCAGAATATTTCTAGATTTTTTTTCTAAATATAATTTGGCAAATTTTATTATCACAATAAAAGTTATAACCTATGCCAGGACTCTTAATTCATCAGCATTAAATATAGCCCTGACAGACAGAAAATCTTTCTTTTAATATAAATATTGTCATGTGTCCGGCCCTGGGGAACAGCTGCCCGAGGCTGGACCTATTATTGCACTCGAGATAGGATGTCTCGGCGGGGAAAAACGCAATGAGTTTTCGTTACGAGTTCAACTTTTGTTCAATCACTTCGACTACCTCTGCGTTTAATGCGTCTGTTGCCAGATAGATCCGGGTTCGTGGATCACTTTCGATGTAAGACGATTTCGTAAAATTCGCTAATAATAAAATACCACTCCAAAATTGAAAATCTTTCCCACAACAGCTCCATCCGATCTAATTTGAACACACATCGAGATCATCCAGGATCTATCCGTGATAGCCTCGTTAATAATACATACATAAAAGCATCATCCACATGAGGAAGAGGATTAAAAATCATGGCGGCATTACTAAAAAAAAGAGAAATCCTACATTTAATAAGATCATTTACGAACATGGTAACAATGTATTTACCTTGTTCGGAACTTAACATACACAAGATTCTATATGCATAAACTTTGCACATATTTATTTAAAAGTAAAACAAAACTAATTCTTGATAATGGCTAAAAGTGTAGACGAAAGCGATCGAAAGAACAAAACCTTTTGAAAATTCTTATATATTTTGAGTTCCAAAAATAAAAAAATAAAATTATACGAATACATGAAAAATTATATAAAACCTTAATGTCATTTTTAATGAAACCTGTATAAAAGAGAGATTGTTGCACACACACACACACACACACACACACACACACACACACACACACACACACACATATATATATATATATATATATATACATTTCTTGAAACGTTATTTTTACATGATACGCGCATTTGAATATTTGAATATTTATTTCGTCTACCGACCAACACACAGAAGAAAACTTATTAAAATTATGCGCTCTGTAGGATTCGAATCTGCGTTTCCCTTTGCAGGAGTTAATATAAATACTATTTAAAATACTACAGGGTGACTACTCAAATACGGGTATCTACTAAAAATAATTTTTGAAGTTATAAAAATATGTTGGATTAAAAAAATAAATTTGCAAATTATTGATACATATAAATATACAATTTATATATATATATATATATATATATATATATATATATATATACCGTAGATTGAAAGAAAAATGAATGGATGTAAGTTAAATTATTATTTCTGGTATCGATATCAAATAAATTGTCGTAGCAAACTGAATTTTGAAGGCTAAATAAGTCATCTGAGTAAATGGTATTATGGCTGAGACTAAGAACTACAATTATACCTACTTAGAGCAAAACCCGAAGCAAAAACCAAAATAAAAGGGCTGAAAATTTGATTTTGATCAGACCCGATAGGATATCGGTGTATCGATTTCCAATATCGGAGTCAAATAAGTCATCAAGGATAAACTAACTTAAGTAAGTCCATGATAACTTATCGTACCCATCGGGAGTAAAATTGGAGAAAATGAGCCATATTGATGAATGAATATCGGTTTTTGATCAGATTCGATAGAATATCGGGGGTATCGATTTCCGCTACTGGAGAAAATGAGTAGTCTTAGAAAATCTAATATTTTAGACTAAAAACTGTAATTTTACCAAGTTAGATCAAATTCTGCAGTAAGAACCACGATAAAAGGGCTAAAATCCTGATCTTGATCAGACCTGATCGGATATCGGGGTATCGATTTCCGATATCGGGGAAAGATTTTAAAAAATAAGTAGCCATGACCTGACCGGAAGCCTAAAAATATTTGTGTGAAGTTTGGTGAGAATCGGATAAAAATTGTGGATTTGTATAAAGGACAGACAGATATGGGTTGTCTGCATTTGGTTAACCTGACTGTGAATGGGTGGGACCCAGTTGCCATTCTGGTTGCACGAGTAAACACCTGTTGAGGAGGCATCAGTGACAAGTTCGTCTGAGCAAAAGCCATGAAAGTATTTATAGAACAGACAAAGGGAGGCCACATTTCGACGATGGGGAAGTGGCTGCAGTCGAGCCGCCAGATCAGTACCTATCACATTACAGACTCTCCTTTGGAGCCTGTCAAGAACACTGAGGAGAACGGCAGGGGCCCCTGACCATAAATGGCAGCAGTACTCCATGTACGGACGGATGGTTGACTTGTATATATGCAGGATGGATTCAGGTGGAAAAAACATCCTGGATCGTCATAGTGACCCAACCTTCTTAGCAGTAGATTTTGCTATGGATTCAATATAGTGGTTCCATTTGAGGTCTGAGAACATAGTAAGTCCGAGGAGGCGAAGTGTATTACTCTCCGGGAGAATCGCTTGGTCCATGCTTATGGGAGGCAGGAGAGGATGCCTGTAATGGTTGACAGACAACAGCTTGGTCTTAGACGAATTGAAGTTGACAAGCCACTTCTTGCCCCAGTTCACCACAGAGTGTAGATCCCGTTCAAGGTCAGCAGCGAGATTATGTCTGTCCGCCACGACAGGTTTCTTACTGGTGTGGGAGTATATTGTAGTGTCATCTGCGTAGATGCCTACTTGGGACTTGATCTCATCTGGGAGGTCGTTGATGAAAATAAGGAAGAGCGTCGGGCCCAGGATAGAACCCTGTGGGACACCAGCATTCATGCTGTAGGACGAAGAGGCACGCCCATTCAGAACGACCTTCATTTTGCGGTTATTTAAGAAAGATTGGATTAGGTCAAGAAGGCGACCGGTAATACCATAACCGCGTAGTTTGCATAGGAGGCCAGAGTGCCAAACCCTGTCGAAAGCCTTGGAGATGTCCAGAGCAACCGCGCGAGCCTCGTCAGACTCATCAAGGGCCTGTAGCATGTACTCCGTTACGGTTGTTAGCAGGTCGGCCGTGGACCTGCCAAAGCGGAATCCATATTGCCTGTCGGAGAACAGCTTGTGGGCGGTGAGATGATGAACTATTTCAGTATTGATTATAGCCTCGAATACTTTCCCGAATATCGGTAGAAGACTGATAGGGCGATAGTTGGATGGGTCCGAGGGTTCACCACAATTCTTAAATACAGGAACGACTGAAGAGAACTTCCAGCATGCAGGAAAGCAGGAAGCAGAAAGGCAGTAGTTAAATAGTTTAGAGAGGACAGGGGAAAGTTCAGGAGCACACCTTTTAAGGACTATCACCGGGATTCCATCGTCTCCACATGCTTTATGGGGGTCGAATTTTGAAATTACTCGGGATACTACTGTTGGGGTAATATATACGTCGTGCAGTTTGGCCTCAGTTCTAATAGGGAAGTTGGGTGGGTGTATCCCAGTCAGCTTTTTGGTAGAGGTAGGAGATCCTATAGGTAGGGGGCTCCTGGGGGGAGTGAGATTGGAAAGAAATACTGAGAGAGACTACAGCGCGGCCGGAGTTGCCGAGAGGGCAAAGCTGCGAGACTTGACAGGCGTCAGGCGCAGAGGTGAAACATATATCTAGCAGTGAGGAATGACCCGAGGGAGTGCTTGGGAAGCGAGTGGGGAAGTCCACCACTTGCGTAAGGGATTGGGAAATAGCAAAGTTCATGGCGTGAATGCCCGCAGGATCAGTAACGGCGTTTTCAACCCACTCAGAGTGATGGGCATTGAGGTCTCCAAATACAAATATGTGGGCGAATGGGTGATAGGAAATAGCCTTATCTATGTCGTCAGCAATGCTATCTAGTAGGGAGCAGTCAGGAGAGGAGGGAGAACGGTAAAGAAAGAATAGGTAACTAACCGAACTGAGGAGAGACAGGCGGAGACATATGTATTGATGGTCAGTAGATTCGAGTGAAGTCACCCTAGCTATGGGGAGGTGTTCGCTGACATAGACACCCAGCCCATGCATGTGGACAGTGGAATCCTTCCTTAAAAGGGGAAGATAACCAGGGATGAAGAGGTCAGAGGAGGGAATAGCTGAGTTGAGGTTAGTTTCGCAGAGCGCAAGGATGTCAGGGGACTTTTCATGCAGGAACGCTTCTACACTAGGAAAGTTAGTACGAATGCCCCGGATATTAGTGAAGGAAAGGTTAATGGGTTTAGGTGGTTTGGATTTAACTGGTTTAGGGTAATTTCTGATTTGTTTAGTCATGATTCTGTTTGTAGAAAGGGACCTAGGGTAGAGGATACAGGCGGTCATTATCCACGATCTGTGCTGGGAGGGAAACTGGCTAGGGCTGCAACAAGGTGTGGCCTCGAGGTTGCTCACTGAACACCTATCCATGCGCGACATGGCACTACAAGAACCCCGATATTATACAACTGTTGATCAGAGCAGCCGCTCTTGACGCTACGCAAGAGTTAGGGTTCCTAACTACCAGTCGGAAGCAGCAACCAGGAAACTGCCAACCCGGTACCATCACAGTGATGAGCCGTTGCTACCAACCGGCCAGATCGCAGGAAACTCACGGAAGCACAAATACCAAGGTCTGAAGAGAGAGATGAGAAAGCCGGAAACCACACCCTAAACAGGAAACAAGGAGCAAGCCTGTACTCCAGTTCAATAGACGTGGGAGGAGTATGGACCGGGCGATAGTGTGACCTATCTACTCCTATTTAAAAAAAAGAAAAAACAAAAACAAAAAAAAAACACACAAAACACAAACTTCCAAAAGTGGAGAGTTAACTAAGTTTTAACTTGTTAAAGTCCAAATGAAGCATGAACGCCAAAAAGTGAGGGGAAAAAAATACAGATTTAAGAAATAATTCGTAACATACCTCACAGTTTAACAAAGGAAATTTGAATTAAGAAAGTTTCACTCTTCAATTCTTGCTTTTTCCAAAAATCAACATCGAGTTAAGCTGCTTGGTAAATTTGAATTCAAAGAACAGACCATAGCGGGGAGGGGTAACAAGTGGCTGCTGATACCTTGGCCAGGATAGCTTCGCATAACAGAATAAATAAATAAATAAAAATCCCAAACTTTTTTTTTCCAAATGAAGCATGAACGCCAAAAAGTGAGGAAAAAAAAAAAGAAAAATACAGATTTATCTGTCTGTCTGTCTGTCTGTCTGTCTGTCTGTCTCTCTCTCTCTCTCTCTCTCTCTCTCTCTCTCTATATATATATATATATATATATATATTACTACAAACGTTATTGTTATGATTCGCGTATTTTAATTGGAGTTCTGTTTTTTATTTCAAATAGGATTCATTTCGTCTACCGACCTGCACAGCCGAGATAAGTAAATATACCCTCCTGGTGCCTCCTCAACAGGTATTTACTCGTGCAACCAGACTGGCATCTGGGCCCCACCTATTCACAGTTAGGTTAGCCAAATGCAGACGACAATTCTACTCCTGCAGCTTCTTCTCTCGCACTTCCTACCTGTGGAACTCGCTCCCATACTCTTGCTTTCCTGATGGCTACAACCTCCAGAAATTTAAATGCAATGTCAATACTAATCTATTAACCACCGGACTGTAGTTCTCTCCCCACCCTGTATATCCTTCCCTTTCTCTCCATCCTTGAAGCTGTCAGCGCACCTGCATTCTCGTCTTTCTATTGCTTCTTTCTAATTGGTTTGTACTCCTCTTCTCTCCCTTCTAATTAATCTTCTGTAGCCCCCCGCACATCAGTGGCATCACCGGTTTGCTCGGGGTGAAATGATTAAAAAAAATGTATATATAGTAGAAATTAAAATTAAAATATGGAAAAGACTCCGGTATAACTTGGAGCAAAGTAAAAACAGCCAAAACTTATAACGGTGGTAAAATATGCAGAATATGCCGGAAGAATTAGCTATTATGTTGTTCCCAGTTAAAAATGAATTACTAAATGAAAGAATAGAAATTATGTCCAAGTGTATCCAATAAATACCTACTTGGAACGGAACGTCTACTGTAATATAGGTATCTATAAAAATTAAGATTGAAGCAAAGACATCTGTCGGATTAATAAAACCCATCACTTCTTTAGAAATTGCACACACACATATATCATGGGGTTTCTCTCTCTCTCTGTACATACAAATCCGGTCATATATATATATATATATATATATATATATATTTGTGTGTGCTGCGTGTTTACACGTATATGTACATATTCTAAAGATATTCTTTAGACACATTGTTTACGTATCGACAGGAATTAACATTGATGTAGTAAATTCTGTCGGGTTAATAAAAATTAACTCTATCACTTCAAATTGCACACACACACAAAATATATATATCAAGGGATTCTTTCTCTCTCTCCCTCTCCCCCACTCTCTCTCTCTCTATATATATATATCAAGCGATTCTTTCTCTGTATATATATATATATATATATATATATATATATATATATATATATATATGTATATATATAGGAAAAACTACTAAAAAGTTGTAAGTTTAAAAATGTATTTTATAAGTTTAAAAATGTATTTTTTGACAGTATTTATTTATTTCTATTATTATATTTATTATTAAATATAATAATAGAATTAAATAAATACTGTTAAAAAATACATTTTTAAACTTAAGACAGTATACGTGCATCACTCCCCCCTCTCTCTCTCTCTCTCTCTCTCTCTATATATATATATATATATATATATATATATATATACTTCAGGATCATACAAGAAATATATATATATATAATTATATTTTAGGATCATACAAATCCGGCTGAAACTATTTACAATTCTAGAAAATGGTGCAGTGGATATCGGCTCTGAACGAAAAATCGGGGAGCCGAGTTCGAATTCCAGTTGAATTCGTTGCATTCACTTAGCGCAAACACTCTTGGGAAAGGTATTAACCCGTCTCTTCCCTCCAGTTATGGATTAAATAACAGGACAGATTGGGTTCTATAGCCTTGGCTGGCTACCAGTCAACCGCGGAAAGTAATGGCAACCAACTGTAGGATAATATTCTGCCCAGTCAGTCATGTATCTTTCGAGACATGATCGGCCAAGCGTGTATCACGTATGGCCTTTTACTGACTGACTGGACTGGTTCATAATTATATATATATATATAATTTATGTGTGCTTGGCGTGTTTACACGTATATGTATATATCCTGAATATATTCTTCAGACGTATTGGTCTACTTTGATAAGCTCTGAGAAAATTTGCTCAGTTTTGTATCCTATTGTATACAATTTCTAAATAAATGTTGGATTTTTCTTTATTAATACGACCGAACTACACAATGTGCATCCACTAATTGAAGTAATAACATCTGTCGGATTGATAAATAAAAATGCATTATTTCTTTAGAAATTGCTCGCTCTCTCTCTCTCTCTCGCTCTCTCTCTCTCTCTCTCTCTCTCTCTCTCTCTCTTATACACACACACAGATATATATCTTGAAAACCTCTCACTTATTTAAAATTTTCAGTTATTATAATTTTCCAGTTTTGCGTTCTGAAAATCTTTGTTATAAGTTAGAAAAAAGAGTTTGGAGGATCAGTTGATATAAAATACCTGAAGATACCGAAAGGTTAAAACCAAGTTTGCTTAATCAACTAACTTCTAAATTAAATATTTTAAAAGCTCTACGTAAAAAGCCCTTTTTAATACAACGGCATACCGGTTTAATTTAATTCTGACCAGTAGTTGGTTAATAATTATATATATATATATATATATATATATATTTGTGTGTGCTGCGTGTTTACACGTATATGTACATATTCTAAAGATATTCTTTAGACACATTGTTTTGCTTTCATAAACTCTGAGAAAATTTGTTCAGTTATATATCCGAATGTAAACACACACACACACACACACACACACACACACACACACACACACACACACACACACACACACACACACACACACATACATATAACTGCATATCCCTTTGCAGGTGTCAATATAAATACGTTTTAATACAACGGAGCGATTACTCAAATACGTGAATCTACTAAAAGTTATTTTTGAGGTAATAAAAATATGTTGGATTAAATATAAAATCTACTAATCATAAATATATGGGTGTGTTAGGTTTATGAATTTTTTAATTTAATTTGAAAGAACGGAACGCTTACTGGAATTTACGTATCGACAGGAATTAACATTGATGTAGTAAATTCTGTCGGATTAATAAAAATTAACTCTATCACTTCAAATTGCACACACACACAAAATATATATATCAAGGGATTCTTTCTCTGTATATATATATATATATATATATATATATATATATATAGGAAAAACTACTAAAAAGTTGTAAGTTTAAAAATGTATTTTATAAGTTTAAAAATGTATTTTTTGACAGTATTTATTTATTTCTATTATTATATTATTATAGAAATAAATAAATACTGTCAAAAAATACATTTTTAAACTTACAACTTTTTAGTAGTTTTTCCTATACATATTAAGACAGTATACGTGGATCATCACTCTCTCTCCCCCCCCTCTCTCTCTCTCTCTCTCTCTCTCTCTCTCTATATATATATATATATATATATATATATATATATACTTCAGGATCATACAAGAAATATATATATATATAATTATATTTTAGGATCATACAAATCCGGCTGAAACTATTTACAATTCTAGAAAATGGTGCAGTGGATATCGGCTCTGAACGAAAAATCGGGGAGCCGAGTTCGAATTCCAGTTGAATTCGTTGCATTCACTTAGCGCAAACACTCTTGGGAAAGGTATTAACCCGTCTCTTCCCTCCAGTTATGGATTAAATAACAGGACAGATTGGGTTCTATAGCCTTGGCTGGCTACCAGTCAACCGCGGAAAGTAATGGCAACCAACTGTAGGATAATATTCTGCCCAGTCAGTCATGTATCTTTCGAGACATGATCGGCCAAGCGTGTATCACGTATGGAGAGATCTGTCGGATTGATAAATAAAAATGCATTATTTCTTTAGAAATTGCTCGCTCTCTCTCTCTCTCTCGCTCTCTCTCTCTCTCTCTCTCTCTCTCTCTCTCTTATACACACACACAGATATATATCTTGAAAACAAGATATATGTAATTAGCACTTTTTAATACAACTGCATACAGGCCTAATTTATTTCTGACCAGTAACTGATTAATAATTATATATATATATATATATATATATATATATATATATATATATATATATTTGTGTGTGCCCGGCGTGTTTACACGTATATGTACATGTTCTGAATATATTCTTTGGATATATTGGTTTGCTTTGTTAAACTCTGACAAAATTTGCCCAGTTATATATGTAAATGTAAACAATACAATTTCTAAAGAAGTGCTTGATTTTGTATCCTATTGTATACAATTTCTAAATAAATGTTGGATTTTTCTTTATTAATACGACCGAACTACACAATGTGCATCCACTAATTGAAGTAATAACATCTGTCGGATTGATAAATAAAAATGCATTATTTCTTTAGAAATTGCTCGCTCTCTCTCTCTCTCTCGCTCTCTCTCTCTCTCTCTCTCTCTCTCTCTCTTATACACACACACAGATATATATCTTGAAAACCTCTCACTTATTTAAAATTTTCAGTTATTATAATTTTCCAGTTTTGCGTTCTGAAAATCTTTGTTATAAGTTAGAAAAAAGAGTTTGGAGGATCAGTTGATATAAAATACCTGAAGATACCGAAAGGTTAAAACCAAGTTTGCTTAATCAACTAACTTCTAAGTTAAATATTTTAAAAGCTCTACGTAAAAAGCCCTTTTTAATACAACGGCATACCGGTTTAATTTAATTCTGACCAGTAGTTGGTTAATAATTATATATATATATATATATATATATATATATATATATATATATATATTTGTGTGTGTGTGTGTGTGTGTGTGTGTGTGTGTGTGTGTGTGTGTATGTGTGTGCCGCGTGTTTACACGTATATGTACATATTCTAAAGATATTCTTTAGACACATTGTTTTGCTTTGATAAACTCTGAGAAAATTTGTTCAGTTCTATATCTTAATGTAAACACACACACACACACACACACACACACACACACACACACACACACACACACACACACACACACACACACACATATATATATATATCATAGGGTTTCTTGCTCTGTTTCTCTCTCTCTCTCTCTCTCTCTATATATATATATATATATATGATAGAATATATATATATGATAGAATATATATATATATGATAGAATATATATATATATATTTTAATTCAGATACTTCAATCCAAGGGAAAAAAGCAGGAAGGTAAATTCCCAAAAACCCGATCCTAATTAATATTAAAAATTTTATTTTAATATTAAAAAATGATACAGGAAGAGAGCTCCATGTAATAAAATATTACAGAGCAAATATATATTAAAAAAGGATTAATTCAAAGATGTTGAATGGCCATTTCGATATGAAGATCCCAACGGGGGACAACACATCACCTCAGCAACAGAAAAATCCTTTCAGAAACTGGAGAAAAATTAGTCTACTTTTCCTTTTTAAACAGATTGCAAAGAAATTAAAAAATAAAATAAAATAAAAATAAAAATAAAGGGAAAGAAAAAGAAAAAGAAAACGAAAAAGAAAAAGAAAAAGATAGAATAAAATCAAATAAATAAGAAAAGAAAAAATTGACATCGTCTGGGTTCGAAAAAAAAAAGAGAATGTAACTAAAAATTAACAGACAGCCGTGTTAAATCGACGTAAGTTTAAGCAACACGGAAAAAAGGTGGTAAGAGAGATAAAAGAAGGAAGGGAGGGAAAAAGAAAGAAACGAAAAAATTTTTTTTTAAATATTACAGACGCTGGACAAATTCAAAAACCTAATTTCCCCAAAACGTTGAAGTATTAGAAAAAGGCCTTTACTTAAAAAGGCATAATTATTAATAAAAGGGAATAAAAAGATATAGAATTTAAAATAAAATTATTTTTAAAAAATTAGGTCGTTTGAAATTAAACTAAATAAAGACAACACTAGGTAAAAAAAAAAAAAAAAATTAATTACAATTATACATACCTATAGAAGTACACACACATATACATATATATACACACACAAATCTACGATTAAGAATACATATATACGTACACATACACACACATACATTCAATTTATTACACACTTATATACATATACATGCGCATACACACATATATATGTGTGTACACACCTATATACAAAAAATTCATATACACACAATATACATGTGTACACATACATGCACACATACACACACACACACACACACACATATATATATACATATTCCATATGCACTCACACACATATATATAAAAATATAAAAAATTAATGAATATTATGAAAAGGGGCATTTAAAATGATAGAATATATATATATATATATATATTCTATCATATGTATATATATATATATATATATTCTATCATATATATATATTTTATCATATGTATATATATATATATTCTATCATATATATATATATTCTATCATATATATATATTCTATCATATATATATAGAGAGAGATATTCTATATATATATATATTCTATCATATATATATATATTCTATCATATATATATAGAGAGAGATATTCTATCATATATATATATATATATATATATATATATATTACTATCATATATATATATATTCTATCATATATATATATTCTATCATATATATATATATTCTATCATATATATATATATATATTCTATCACACATATATATATATATATATTCTATCATATATATATATATATATATATATATATATTCTATCATATATATATATATATATCTATCATATAATATATATATATATATATATATATATATATATATAACCGGATGTAAACACATCAGAAATATACTTTAGGATCATACAAACTAGGATGAAACTGTTTACAATTCTTAAAAACTTCTCCCTTATTTAAAACTTTCAGTTATTATAATTTAGCAGTCTTGCGTTCTGAAAATCTCTGTCATGAGTTTAAAATAAATAATAAAAAAAAAAACTTTGTAGATTCAGTTGATATAAAACACCTGAAGATACCGAATGGTTAAAACCTAAGTTTGTTTAATCAACTAACTTCCAAAATAAAATATTTGAAAGCTCTACAAGATATATGTAATTAGCACTTTTTAATACAACTGCATACAGGCCTAATTTATTTCTGACCAGTAACTGATTAATAATTATATATATATATATATATATATATATATATATATATATATATATATTTGTGTGTGCCCGGCGTGTTTACACGTATATGTACATGTTCTGAATATATTCTTTGGATATATTGGTTTGCTTTGTTAAACTCTGACAAAATTTGCCCAGTTATATATGTAAATGTAAACAATACAATTTCTAAAGAAGTGCTTGATTTTTCTTTAATAAGACGACCAAACTGTACAAATATATGTACCCACTAAAAATAATATTGAAGCAATAACATCTGTCGAATTGATAAATTTAAAATCCATCACTTCTTTAGAAGTTGCCCCATCTCTCTCTCTCTCTATCTCTTTCTCTCTCTCTCACTCTTTTACACACACACATAGATCTCTCTCTCTCTCTCTCTCTCTCTCTCTCTCTATATATATATATATATATATATATATATATATATATATTACTACAAATGTTATTGTTATGATTCGCGTATTTTAATTGGAGTTCTGTTTTTTATTTCAAATAGTATTCATTTCGTCTACCGACCTGCACAGCCGAGAAAACTTAAAGTAAGTAAATATACCCTCTGTGGGATTCAAATCTGGGTCTCTCTTTGCAGGAGTCAATAAAATCCTATTTAAATTACAACAAGGCGACTACTCAAATATACTAAAAGTTAATTTTGAAGTAATGATTTGTACTAATCATTCATATATATAAAAATTCCGCTAATAGTATATATATATATATATATATATATATATATATATATATATATGTGTGTGTGTGTGTGTGTGTGTGTCTGTGTGTTATGTCTTGAAGATATATGTGTTATGTCTTGCTATATGTATGTATGTATGTATGTATGTATGTATGTACACTACCGGCCATATTTATTAGGCAACCCCAGTTTTTTAAAAGAAATGATGTATTTTATACTATTTTTAGTATTTATTGCTAAGTAGATAATTCTAAATGAAAATAGAATGGTTCTTTTGTTATTATCACTTTTACAAAATTTTACAAAGCAAGGAAGCAAAGATGAACTCGTCCGAATCTCCTAAATTTACTTCATTCTTTCATTAATGAAACTGCAATGTAGGTAATTATTAAATATTTATAAATTCATTTGATGTATATGTTATTGTGCAGTATTAACAAAAGAACCATTTTATTTTCATTTGCAATTATTCACTTGGTAATAAATACTAAAAAATAGTATGAAATACATAATTGTTTTTCAAACACTGGGGTGGCCTAATAATTATGGCCGGTAGTGTATGTATGTATGTATTTATGTATGTATTATCTTACGTTTGGGAATTTTATGCACGACTCAATCATCAGGTGCGTATTATGAACTGACCGTTTTTAGATTTGATTTTTTTTGGTACTAGCATTATTTAAAAGATAAAAAATAAGTATTGAATATTTTTGGTACCATATTTAAAGTATGTTATCAGGGACTGGTTACATTCGTTCATTTAATTTATTTTAATTTTATTTATTTTCTGTTAACTAGGGCATTAAGAAAAAAGACTAATATATATATGCATGAATGCATATGTCTGTATATGAAATAATAATAAAAGAAAAATTAAAAATAAAAAGTTAATAAATAAATGGATAAATAAATGACTAAAAAAGTAAAAAATAAAAATGAAAAGAGTAGTCGGGTTAGTCAGTGTCTTAGTATTTAAGCAGATATTTATTTCTATGTTTGCATGTGGTCATTAATTCACATTTTTCTTAATTATATTACAGTTATTTAGTTAATGGTGTTGTTCTCAGGCCCCCCCCCCCCCCCCGGCCCAGAGTGGTAGCACCTGTTAAGGTCCCAGCTATGGGCATATAGCTAGCTCCCCAAACTGGTAAAAATGAAAATATCAAAAATAAAATAAAATTTTATAATAATATACACAGATAAATAACTTTTATGAAAAATAATATATACTTTTTGAAGGAAAAATACTACAAAAAAAAAAATAAATAAATAAAATAAAAATAAATAAATAAGAAAAAATTATTACCATAACCATCTATAAAGATATATATATATTCTCAGCAAAATTTTTATGAATACAAAACTGGAAGACGTTTTCAAGTTACTAAAAAAAAAAAAAAATTCATTAAAATCTGACTGGATTTTCACAATAACCCCCACATAAAAAAAAAACAAACAAAAAACAAAAAACCCCGTAAAACCCCACCCATTCGGCATTAAATAACCCACAGAGGTTGATATGCCGTTAAACAAAACTCAAACTCAAAACTCAAACTCAAACAGTTATTCAGGTATTTTAAGATGACAATTTTGTTCTAAAATGCTTAAGTTATATCTATTTCTTTTTCCATTATAAGTGCTTTGGTTTTTGCGATGATGTTGGAGGTAATAAGAAAGTTTTTTTTTGTTTTTTAATTGCCAAAATTATTGGAGAACGCAGAATTTTCTTGTACTTATTATTATTTAAAGCGAACTTATGGTAATAGAATCGATTTTTCCAGTTGTTCTCAGCTGGCAGATTGTGTTTATTTGAATATGTGATTGTAAGAATCTTTAAGGTATGGTTTATACAGGCCATTTTTAAGGTCAAAGATTACGTCTAGAAAGCTGGTCACTTTAGCATTAGAGGTGGTAATGAATTACGGTTCGTGAAATTTAATACATCTAATCAATTCCTTTCTAAGTAGGACAAATATGTGTTTGTGGACTTGTTTTTCGTAGAAGGATTAATTCGTCGTCAATGTATAACAGGTGTTTTTTTAAATCTCAAAGTTATCACTAAGTCTCTATAATAACAAAATGGCGACTAATTCACAGCTACTCGCAGAATCAGACGCTCCCATAGCAATGTAGAAATTAGGATTGGGTGTTTTTGGTCCATAGGCAGCCGTCATGAAATAGAATATATTTTTATTCATGGATGATAATATTGAGGTTTTGTACATAATGCACCTGATAGCAGTTTTTATGCCATGGACAGGTAAAGTGTAAGAATTATTTTGGTACTTTCTAAATTTGCACTGACCCCTGATTTCATTTCGTACTCTCGCTGCTGACCAATCACAGGACACGTAACTTGGTGAGGGAGAAGAACATTTTTCCCCCAGGGACTTACACCGGCCGGAGAATAGCAGCAGTGGCAGAACTGGGCACAGTGAGAAAGAACGCCAGACTTTTCGCTGCGGTGTGACCGCCTGATGCGAAACCAGCTTTGTGTTTTCCCCTACATTTAGAGCTGTCACTCATCTTCGAACAGCCGAAGTGTGTTTTAACCCCATATTAACGGGATATAATTGTTGAAGTGTTTTTTTGCGGTGTAGAGAACCTACACTCGCCTGGCTAGTAGTTGGTTTTCCCATTAACCAAATCGAATCGCCTAATTGTGACTTCCGGAGTCCCTTAAATATTCGACTCTATATTGAATTGTTCCTGCGTTTAAAAAACCCTTCAAGTGCTGTTTGACCTGAGCCGCTACCCCGAGGAGGAAGAAAAAGAAAGAAAAAGGAAAGAAAGCGTCGGCCTAACAAGTCCCTGGAGAAACAAGCTTTCGGCTACGGGAACCCTGGCTTGTCCGCCTCCCGCTAATTCGAATGTAGGAGAACGCCATTTGTATTTCCACCTTCTCGTAAGTACTTTGTGTCTGTGTTCGTAAAGCACACCTTCTTTCCCTCTTGAATAATTCGTGACTTGGTTGCAATATTTTAATTGTATGTTTCGCGATCAATTTTGACGATAAAATACCTATAATTTTAGAAGTTTTCCTGTCTTTATTGTAGATATATCTAATGCCAATCATTTATTGAACTTTACATGTTAAATGTAAAAACCTTTTTATGTAGTTTAATTTTATATGTTGCAATAAATAGTTCTGCAGTTGAGACGCACGCATTTTAATCTAATTTGCTTTGCCGCTGTGAACACGTGGTAATGCGTTAAGAGAGAAGAGTTGATCTCCTTGAACGCGGGGGGAAATTTATGGAGGTTAAATTATACCACCCACGAGAGTAAATTATTATTATACTAGAGTTGAACGTGTTGTTTTTTTGGTAAAAAAATAATTCTTTTATTCTTCTAAAATTACACGTTTAATTTTTATATTCTGTTAAAATTAAACGTTTAATTCTTTTAAAAGTTATAAAATATCAAACTATAGGAACGTGCATTTTTTTCGTTTTTATTTTCGTAAACAATTCAATAGATTCAGCACTTTTTCTTCACTAGTTCAGTCCTAAAGCATTTTTCGTGTACTCGCACCCCTCGTATATATATATATATATATATATATATATATATATATATATATATGTGTGTGTGTGTGTGTGTGTGTGTGTGTGCGTGTTAGCGTTATGACTTTAATTGTGTTTATTTTTTAAAATCTCATCCCCAACACAAAATTTATAAAATCGTATGTAAATACTGTAGTATTAAGACTTTTCTGGAATCTTCGAGAACTTGTTTGTGTTTTATTGCCATAACACTCTTATATAGATACCTCCATTAATTCGCTGAAAAACAGCATAGCATGAAGAAAAAAGTTCCCAAACTTAATAAAAACAAAGTTTTATCGTTAAAATGTTTACGTCATTATTATAGAAAAGATCAAAATATTTTAAGATTATTTAAAACAAATTTTAAACCTAACACATTCGAAGTTTTGGCAAAAATCTTGTTTTTTTTTGTTTTTGTTTTTTGTCACCAATTTTTTACCATAGTTTACTCTGGATAATGTAATTATTTTGAAACTCAGTTGAAAAACACATTAATTAGGAAATTCTTGAAAAGATCAAATAATTGTCGCATTCTAATGACACTTTCAGAACTTATTCTCATATGTTTAAAAGTATTAGTGAAATTATTATTTTTAGAAAATCTTTGTAAAAATATATATTTTTTACATTGGTTACCCACATAATTTCATGAACTTTCAAAAAATTAAATTCTGTTTCGAAAGTTTGTTTTATTAGTCAAACCTAGAACTCTTTGAGGATGTAAATCATCAATTTTCTTTTCTTTTCTTTTTCTTTTTTTGTAACAGCCTTTTTTCCGAAAATCTTCTCCGAATTGTAAAATAAAAAAATATAATAAAACTATGACATTTTTTAATTAAATAAGCTTTTATTTCCTTTCGTTGATAAATATAAATATTATTCTACGTCTATGGCACGACTCGGAGTTTCATGCGCTATGCGATCATCAGGTGAATATTTTAAAGTAACAGTTTAATAGATTTGAATTTAAGTTCACTCGATGTTCATGGGAATTAAATCTTATAGAGTTAAGTTACTACATTTTTAATAACAAGATTAAAAATTTAAACATTCTATGGTTACATGTGGATAAAAATTAAAAATTAAAATTAAAATAAAAAATAATAAAATGCAGGGAGAAGAAATCAAAGGGCGTAAACAATGAGTCTTAGAAATTTAAATGTTCAAATATTCAGTCAGTTAAGTGTCATACGTGAAACACGCTTGAGCGATCACGTCTCGAAAGAGACATGGCTGACTAGAAGATTATCCTGCAGTAGGTCGCCATTGCTTTCTGAGGTAGACTGGTTGCCAGCCAAGGCAAGGCTATAGAACCCAATCTGTCCTATTATTTAACCCATAACTGGAGGAAAGAGACGGATTAATACCTTTCCCAAGGGTATTTGCGCGTAAGTGAATGCAATGAATTCAACTAGAATTCGAACTCGGCTTCCCGATTTCTCGTTCCGAGTCGATATCCACTGCGCCACGATGAACATCGTTCAAATAAAAATAAGATAAACAAAGAAAAGAAAAATGAAAAGAAAATTAAGAGGAAAAATTTAGAATTAAGAATTAAAAATGTAAAAGCAAAAGTAAAAGGGGTTGAAGTCATAATTGTGAAAAGTAATATTTCGAGAGAAAGAAAGAAAGAAAGAAAGAAAGAAATAGGCAAACGTAAAAAGAGGGATCGATATCAATCTGGGTTTAAGAATTTAAGTAAGTATTTTTTCTATGACGGCATGTGGTCACTAAAACACTTTTTTATTAAGTAAATTTTTATCCTTGATATGATGACAAGTTTTTCTAAGAGGCATAGATTACATATATCTCCTTTTCCACTGTGATGTTTGGACTTAGCTAAGATATTCCAGGTAATAATTGGATACTTATTGTTGTTTTTTAATTTCCAATAATGTATGGATAAAGCAGTACTTTTGCTGTATTTACTGTTGTTTAAAGACAACATGTAGTTGCTAAATATTATCTTCCACCTGTTAGAAGTACTTCCAAAGTAAAATTTAACATCATTATCATTCTAATGAATTCTAGCTCTATAAAAATACTTTCGGACATACACTGGCCATTCATTGGACAGGTTTTATTTTTTCGGCAGTTGCAATTATTTTTAGAAGGGTCATTTTTGCTATTAGTTGTGTGACGGATTTTGTTTATGTGGGCCAAATATTTATTTTATGTAGCATTACGTTGTAAAATGAAATGTATTTATCTATGTTTTTAACGCAACTATAACTAACTTTGATATTGTTTTTGTTGAAGTTTATTTAAAGTGGGTGAATGGTAGAAATGTTTATGAATTAAGTTAAGGAATATTTCACCAATGTTAGTTTGGACGTTACTACTGAAGGGTGGGTTAAACCAGATAGTGTTACGTTTCCGTGATTTCTGCTTATTTATGCCTACCTTGTTTTTAACGGATTATTCTAAATTAGTGTTGAGTTTACTTTTTTCTAATATATTAATGTATTTAAATGCATCAAATCTATTAAACTGTCAGTTTAAAATATGAACCTGACGATTGCATAACGCATGAAACTCCGAGTCGTGACATAGACGTATAATAATATGTATTAATGTATATATATAATACAGTTCTGTTCATACATTGAGCACTGTTTTATTAACAATTGAATAATAATGCATACATATGTACACTCCCTCTGTATATGTATATTTATTAATTTACGTCACTATATATATATATATATATATATATATATATATATATGTGTGTGTGTGTGTGTGTGTGTGTGTGTGTGTGTGTGTGTGTGTGTGTGTATCAGCATTTAGTGTGGGTGTAGAAGAATCCAAAGGAGTATCCTGTACATACAGTGGTAGGATAACTCTTAAAGAGAGCTCTAAACATATATGCATATAAATACATATAGAGCAAATATAAGAAAAATTAAGGCAGACACGTTATTTCATGGTGAATCGGAAGTATGGGGCCTATTTCAGATGAACCATCATCAGCTTCCGTCTTTATTTTACAAAGGATTTACATTCGTGTAAAATCCTTTGTAAAATAAAGACGGAAGTTGATGTTGGTTCGCCTGAAATAGGCCCCATACTTCCGATTCACCATGAAATAACGTATCTGCCTTAATTTTTCTTATATATATATATATTAAGAACACTATAGTCTGAAGGAAAACATTTTTATGATGAAAACTGAATTTATACAAGAATTTTTCATTTTTTAAAATTTTAATTTTCAAGAATATTTTTTATTTTTAGAAATCCACTTTAAACTTAGGTATCGGAAATGAGTGGCGGTACCTACTCTTATATTTTTCGTACAACAAATCACGAAATTTTACATACGTTTCCTTTTTATCTTTTATCATATTGTTTTTTTCAGACATTCACACACACACACACACACACACACACACACACACACACACACACACACACACACACACATATATATATATACGTATACAGAAAAATTTAAAATAAATACACACACACATACATATATATATATATATATATATATATATATATATATATATATAATTTTTTAAGTTTATTTTTGCTGTATACTCGTATGTGAGTAGTCGCTCCATTTATTTATTAAACAATATTAAAAAAACCCTAATGAAGAAAAATATATGCTCTCTGTTAGAATTCGAACTTGCATCCTTCTTGACGCAAGATACATACACACAAATATATACACCCATTTACACACATGTAATAACGTAACTATACCCATTTACAGGAATATATATCAAATACATAAAATAAAGTCAATCCTAATTCTCTCGATAAGTGGAAAACACATAAATAATAAGAATGTTTGACCAAAATGAAAGTAACTTTACAAGTGAATTAGTGTGGGCTAAACTACAATCTTATTTAACAGGTAATTTCAATTTATTTTATGTAGGCATTTAAAATGATCTCATTCATCTGGTTTAATAGCTGGCTAGTTTTTCTAAATTTGATTTTTTTTCATTTTCATCTAAGCATAAATTACGTTTATTTTTAAACCTGTTGGGGGTTTGAAAATTTCTTATAATTTTTCATTCTGTGGAGAGATGTTTCTTTTTAATTCCGAGAAATATGTAAAAAGAAATATAAATATATATATCATTAAAAATATAAATATTTCTTTCTAAATATTTCTCTATATATATATTGGATATATAAATATATGTATAGTTTCTTTATTAAGTGTGTGAATTTGTGTAGATATTTGTGTATATGTATGTGGTTTGTTTGTATGTTTGTGCGAATGTGTGTATATAAGTTTGTGCACATGTGTGTACATATGACTTTTATATATATGTGTGTGTATATGTGTGTGCATGTCTATACATATATATATATATATATATATATACGGATGTGTGGGTATGTATCTTGATTTTGTGATGATTTTGTGTTTCGTTAATCGCTACACTTGACTAATGAATAGTTTCTTTCACATTCCACTGCCTTTTATGACATTAACTTTATAAATCCCAGAAAAATTATTTTATGGGTTATGCCGTTTGTCTTACTGTTTTGTTTTTTTTTTAGTTTTTAAATATTCTGATAAAATTAAACTATTTGTAACCTGCGGTCTGAAGAGATGGGTACTAACAACTTACCCACCAAAATAAATTATATTTTATAACTGCTTTAGTTTTTGTGTTGAGTTTTTTTTTATGTATATCATATTACTCTGGATAACATCCATTGAATTTTTATATGGATCTATCTCTGTCTTTGTCTATGTGCCATATTTCTTTAGGACGCAGGTGATCATGGCATTCCACGTCTCCCTAGCCCTGGTAGCTCTTAGCACGCTTTCTCCTGTTGCTCCATACCGCTCTACCATCCACCTGCTCAGGTCCTTTAAATATGTAATCTGCTAATTTCCCCTGTCTCTCTTTCCTCTATCTGACCTATGAGTATCAGATTCTTCAAGCCCCCTTCCTCATCACATGTCCACAGAACTTCTGATGTCCTTTCCTGATGCTCAGTATTAATTTCCTTTTCGTTTCCTTCCTATCTAAAACCCCATCATTGCTCACATGCTCGATCCATGATATCCGCAGCATCATTCTGTAGAACCACATTTCAGTTGCTTCAGGTTTTTCCTTCATCTTTGATGACATTGTCCAGTATTCACTGCCATATTGAAGAACAAACATCACATAGCAATCCAGTACTCTCTTCTTTGTTTCTAGTGAAATTTTCTTGTCTTTTAATACGCTGTTCAGCTTCTGAAATACGTGCTTAGCTGCCATGCCAATTCACCTTAGGATCTCAGTGTCGCACTTTTAGTCTTTCGTTAAAACACTTCCCAAGTACTTAAATTTTTGTACTTGCTTGATTTTAGTATCCCCAATCTGCAATTTAGCTTTAGTATCCGCAACCCGTAAGTTGGGCTTCTGTTTGCTGATGACCATACATTTGGTTTTCTTGTAATTTATTTGTAGCCATCTTTCGACTTTCTTCATCTACCTTTTTAGGAGGTCTCATAGTTTTCTTTCTGTGTCAGCTATCGGCACTGTATCATCTGTGTATCTTATGTTGACCGCCAATGACATATCATCGTATAACTTCTAGGGTCCTTAGAATAGTTTCGATGTACAAGTTGAATAGACCCGGTAAAAAGACACGCTCCTTTCTATCTTTGTATATCTACTGAATTCGTTTCCTGTCCGTATGTGCGGTTTGTTGCCAGTAGAGGTTCTTGATGACTGTTGAGGGACCTCCCCTTTTTCTATGATAATGGACTAGACTTGAGTGTACATATACTCCTGCCATAGAGAGAACCGTAGAGATCCGTTAGAGTATAGTGGAGTACCGTATGAGAACAGTGTCTGATCCGTAAGTTACCGAGAGATACCGAAGTTACACAGAGAATACCGCGTCAGTAACTCTGACCTCCACTCAGGCAGAATAATACTACAGAGATATACTATTCCCAGTAGGGATTCACTTCAAAGACATATATATATATATATATATATATATATATATATATATATATATATATATATATATATTCCTTAATAATTGTATTCCTGGATTACTAACCTGCATTCAAGTTTTTTTTAATATTTATGTTCAATGTAACTTATTTTTTCTATCGCAAATATTTGTTTTGTTGTTCATTATTTTGTGTGGTTCCTCACCCAGATCCATAGCAATTACACTGATGTCTTTGCCAAATATGTCGAGGTTACTGAGAATTTCTATGTGGCGTACTTTGAAATTCCTAGCCCGGTAAGAATCGACATGGGCAACAGCTGTCACCTGACTGCTATCAAACGACTGTTAGCCCCAACGGCATAAAGGGGACACATTTTTCCGAAATTTGTTGCGTACTTTGTCGAACGCCTTGGCATAGTCTACAAAACATAGTTAAACATCTTTCATTTGTATCACCCTTTCTGATAGCATCCTAAGCATATATATCACATTCCTTGTTGCAGTTTCCTTGGCGAAGCCGCACTGTTCTTGTCCTATTCCAGGTCTGATTCTGCTTCGCGCTCTATTTATCATAATTCGGACGAGTTTCGTTATGTGGCTCATCAAGATGATTGTTCGGTGGAGTTCGAATTCTATTACGCCTGGCTTATTATGATCGTTCCATCCATGGATTTTATATATCTTGTTGGGGAGAATGTTCTTTGTCCTGTCAGTTCCCTTATTTCTTGATGCATTTCTTCCTTATTAGTCTTGCTCACTCTCTCTACTTCGGTACATTTGTTAAGCCATTCCTCTTTAGCCTGATTGCGCTTGGTCCTTATTTTCTTTTTTAGTTTCTGGCATTCAATTTCATGTCTTGGCATAGTTTTCTATCTCCTTTGCATCATGTCAAGAATCTCTTCAGTCATCCACTCGTTTTTTCTTCTGTGTCTGATTTTCTCTGGGACCATGTCGTTTGCTGATGATTCTAGCGCGGCATTTCCCATTTGTTCTTCGTATTTGTTTCTCACACTCTCAGTGTATTTTTTCTGCAGGTCGAGTTCATTCAGGAGCGTGTTTTATTGCAGTCTGGGTGCTGCCATAGGTTTCTTTAGTCTCCAAAGTGTCACCCTTAGTTTGCAGATAACTGGAAGGTGGTCGCTTCCACATTCGGCACTTGGATAGGTTTTGCATTGACCCACTGCGTTTCTGAATCTTTTCTTTATGGTTAGATAATCGATTTGGTTTTTCGTGTTGTCTCCTGGGCTTCTCCATGTTCATAAACGTTTTGGGTGTTCTTGAAACCAGGTGTTGATTATCACCTAGTCATTCGCCATACACCACCGGACCCATCTTTCACCCCAGTCGTTGCGGGTTTTTATCCAAAGTACCCAGTTGTCTCCCGTTCCATCTCCTTGCCTACTTTGGCATTCAAGTCTCCCATGATGAGTCTAATTTCTTGGGTTTTACATTGAGCTTGGCATTTTCACGAGTGGAGTAGAAAGATTCTATTTCTTCGTCAGTGCTTTGCGTTGTTGGTGCATAGACTTCTGTAATTGCTATGTTGAAGGGTCACCTTTTCAGTTTGACCAGGAGAACTCTTTCATAGAACTGGCAATATCCCAAAACTCATTTCTTCATTTCTTCGTCCAATATTAAGCGGACTCTCTTTTCGTTATTTTTACCTCCTGCATATATGATCCTGTGAATGTCGCTGCTGAAGTATCCATTTTTGGCCATCTAGTTTCGCATATGCCCAGAATTTTGATCTGCTCATTTCCTGACATTCTAAAGTTGACCACAGTTGTTGAGCGTCCTGAATTTCCATGTTCCTAAGGTAATTTTTGTTTATTGTGCACAGTCGCAGGGTAACGGTTTAGAGACATCAGTTCCGAAAAATGCGTCGATCCTTATCGGGCGAGGAGTTACTTCCTTTCTTCGGAAGTAAACCTCTTCACGCCGTCGGCTTTTTTATGTATATTTTATATATTTTTATATGTATATTTTGTAAAGCCATGATTGTACACGGGAATGATAGTGGAGGGAATATTCCGTTGCTTTTTCCCTGGTGATTTATCGAGACACGACTTCTAGGTAGATGGCCGTTGACTTCTTAAGAGTTTATCCGCCCTTTGTAGGCTTAATTTTTCTCCTACTGGCTTGCTATCATCCCGTGCCAAAAAAAAAAAAAAATAAATAAATAAAAAAATTAAAGATTAAAAATTAAAATAAATAAAATGAAAGGGTAGGAACGGGTTGGGGGTTGAAAGAATGTCTATATTGAGTTCGTACTTATACTTAGCTCAGATGACTACTCATGCAGAGGAACAATAATGCAGATTCCCCAGGAGAGTATTTTGTTACCAGTAGACAGAAAAAAGTTAAAAATTTTCTTTGATTTTCATAAATATTTCAAAGAAAATACCTTTTTCATCTTTTGGCAACCTTGCAGAACATTTTATATTTAATAGATCTTTTGTGATTATCCTTTATGTTTACAGATTTGTCATTATATATATATATATATATATTTGGACAGCAATCTTTCATTTAAACTAAATTTCGCTAAAAATGACTGACAAGGAAGATTTTACTAAGTTTTTATTTAACTTTTCCAGTATTCTCACATGTTTTGTTTTTGCTGGAGATAAGGAATGTAAAAATATTCTATAATTTTCGACTTTCCAAGTCCTTTCATCCTCATGTTTGACTGTAATGTTTTCTACTTTTAGTGTTCGTTTTTTGTTTTTTGAAAATGATAATTCTTTAAAGCTGTTACGTGATGTGTGCGGCGGACATCGTGTGAGTGTGTGTCTTTCAAAACTCTATTTTCACTATTAAATAGTGCAAGGCTGATGATAGGATAAAATTGTTTGATATATAGTGTCTCTCATATAGCGAGGCGCCTTTGATATTAAATTTTGAAAATAACTCCTCGCTGAAATTTACTCATGAATTCAGCGACAATAACAAAATCACGTTTGTTGCCGTCAATATAAAGCTAAAGACCAAAGAATTTACCACTTATCTGTATAAAAAACTCACTAGTAAGGACTCTTGTCTTTTAAATTATAATTGCCAATTACCAGAAAGATATAAAATAGCAGTTATAACGAACTTCTTTAATAGAGCACATCAAAATTCCCCTTTTCTAAGAATATTTTGAGAGAACTAATACACATAAAACAAACATTAGGCAACAATAATTTTCCAAACTACATCATTGATAAACAAATAAAATTATTCTTACAAAATATACATGGCACTAGCATTAAAAATGACACACAAGAAAACATCAACATATTTTATTGCTTCACATGAATTATAAACAGGACAAATGTTCTAAACAAAATATTATTAAACGCCATATTTCTGCCGTAATTCCTCAAAAACATATAAAATTTATAATATATTATAGAAAATAGAAGACAACAAACCTTGTTGTTTCTAATAGTAATGGCCCTATCAAATCTAA
The DNA here is from genome assembly GCA_037127315.1 of Ascarosepion bandense. Classification (NCBI taxonomy): domain Eukaryota; kingdom Metazoa; phylum Mollusca; class Cephalopoda; order Sepiida; family Sepiidae; genus Ascarosepion; species Ascarosepion bandense. The sequence continues at coordinate 128,388 of JBBBDQ010028598.1, read as the reverse complement.
ATCTAAACAAGCCATGACTAATAGAGTGCATGAATTTCAATGCGTTGTACAAGATTGTTTCTTGTCATAAATCAATTACCATATTGGCCATAATACCACTTCCCTGAGTAGACGCCTTACATGCCAGCTATCTAGTAATAATAATGCAATAATAAAACATTTATTAAGACATAACTTACAAGAAACCTTAAGAAAAATTTTGGTTGAAAATACAAAAATACTTTTTAAATAACAATATCAAAGGCACCTCGCTATGAGAGAGGCACTATATATCAAGTAATTTTCTCCTACCATTAACCTTACACCATTTAATAGTGGAAATGGTGTTTTGAAAGTTAAAAAAAACGTAGACGCACGCCCATAGGATGCCTGCCGCGCGTATCACATGACAGCTATAAAGAACTCTCCTTAAAAAAAAAAAAAGACAAAACAAAAAAATCTAAAAACAGAAAGCAATTACATTTCATTCAAACGTGAGGATATAACAACACCAGAAAAATAACATCCTTGAAAATGGCCTGTGAAGAGGTTGAAAGCACTTGGAAAGTTGAAAATTATGGAACATTTTTACATTCCTTATCTCCAACAAAAAGGAAACATGTATGAAGAGTGGAAAAATTAAATTAAAAAAAAAATATAATAATAATAATAATAATATATATTTGGATGTGTGTGTGTGTGTGTGTGTGTGTGTGTGTGTGTGCGTGTGGAGTATAGTAAAACGGTGGTGATGCCTGCAGATTGTGAGAAGAAGAAAAGCTAGCCATAATATTATTTTCAGAACAAAAAAAACAAATACTAAATGAAAGATCAGAAATAATGTCCAGATGCAGTCACACCAAAAATATATTTAAGAATCATACAAACCTGGATGAAAGCGTTTAAGGTCCTTAAGTAACTCCTCCCTAATTTTAAAATTTATGTTATTTTAAACTTCCAGTCTCGCGTTCTGTTGAGCTGTGATACAGCAAAACAGATTTGTCTGCGGATGACTATTTAACTATGGGTTAAAAGCAATCGGAGTCTAACCGTATTGATAAGCTCCGATTGCTAGCCCAGGATTGAAACCTGACCGAATTGGCGTCAATCGGCGATTCTACCTCTGAGCTATGGGCGCTCGGTAGAAGGAGGCAGACTTTTTAGCGTATACATTATCATTATACACGCCCAATAGCCAGAGTGCTCTGATTCATTACGGAATGAGCGATGCGCAAATGCCAGAGTAGCTACTGTTTTTCAAAGTCTACCATTCTTCCAGAAGTGCTCAATCAGGGTGTGAGTGCGTAATGAATTAAAAGTACATTGCAACACGGAAATTCACATGTTTCGAGATTTCTATCTCGTCATCAGGCAATGTTGGATGTTGGATGTTGGTTGTGAAAACGATTTACATTTAAATACAACAAAACAATCAGTTTGTTATTTATGTATGTGGGAAGATATAAAATTTTATTGTGTGTTCCTTTTAACTTATCAGAGTAATGTAAAGTTGTATATTATGCTATATTTATAAGCTGTTAAATGCGTTAAAAATTACGTTAAAATTACAATAACTATCGAGTTAAATCATTAGCAAAGTGAAAAATTAACTTCGGAAATATTCTGAATTTTGCCATTATTACGAATACGGTAAAATTGATTGTTCATTTTGGGAGTGACCTCTTCTAGAACCAAAGTAAATTAATGTTTTTTCATTACAAGTAAGCAGAAGTTCTTTGATTTATGAGACAGGAATATAGGGTTACAACAATATCATAACCCTCATATTTATATATATAAGCTCTGAATCTTTTGGGTCTAGTCTTATTTATAGGTTACCTTATCTATGGAAACATATAGTAAGTCCTTATTTATATTTTTTATTATGTATTCATATGTGTGGTTTTAAATATAATTTTCATATGATTACAGTTTACCAATTTTGTATACATACACCTATATATTCCTACTCATTTTTTTGCGGGGGTGATTCATTTCTCCATCAATGTATCTGTCCTGCATACATGTATTCAGAAGAATTTTTTATTTATTTTTAATCATTTCAGCTCTAGGTGGGAATGCCACTAGCACGCAGAGGATTACAGAAACTGAAAGTGAGAGAAAAGACTGAGTATAGTGGGCATTGAGAAAAGGAAAAAGATGAATGGGATTTGAGAAGATAGAAAATGGCTATTGACGCTGCATTTAAAGTTTTCAAGATAGTAGTTATAAGAAATCAAGTAAATGGAAGGGAGCTCTACAGCCGGAGAGAGAAGTAGTAAATCGAGAAAAGTAACTGTTGGCGTAAAAGTGGATGTTTTTTTTTTGTTTTTTTTTAATCATATCACTCCGAGCAAGGCGGTAACGCCACTGATATGCAGGGGGCTACATAAGAGTAAAGAGATTGGAAAAGAGAAAACCGGAAACCGCATCCTAAACAGGAAACAAGGGATGAGCCTCTTCACATGTTCAATAGACGTGGGTGGAGTGTGAACCGAGCGATAGTTTAGTATATCTACTCCAAACGTTTGTTTCAACAGTATCAGGGTGGTACCTGGAAGACAATCTAATAGCACGCTTAAATTCATGTGGTCGGGGCACATGGGAAAAAGAAGCTCGTCAGAAAAGTTGCCATGAAAATATTTGTAGAAAAGACAGATGGAAGCCATGTAACGTCTGTGAGAAAGTGACTGAAGTCGAGATGCGAAGTGAGGATCAATTACATTGCAGATTTGTTTTGCATTTTGTCAGAAACCTCGAGAGGAATAGCATGATCACCAGACCAGATATAGCAACAGTATTTAATGGTAATGGATAGACAAATGGTAAAACACTTTCTGGCACGACACAGTGACCCAAATTACCTTGCATTAGATGCAGCTATTAATTCAATGTAATAATTCCACTTCACGTCGGTTCTCTATCGTTCCTAAAGAAGAGCAGTTGTCTTTTGGGGACATTAAATTTCACAAGCCATTTCCCGTCCCAGTTAACTACTGATTGAGGTCCATTTCAAGAGCAGCAGCCAGGTGTCCTTTATCAGATCTGAAGGATTTTCAATTGAGACGGAAGTAAATGATAGTACCATCTGCATAAATGCCTACTTGGGAACTGATGACATCAGGAAGATCATTGACAAGCATCAGAAACAGTTTAGGATCAGGATAGAGCTTCGAGGAACATTTTCGTTGGTATGCAAATATCTGGAAGCCTGTCCGTTCAAATCTACCTTCATTTTCACGATTTAATAGGAGCAATAAGATTAAATCAAACAACCGTCTTGAAACACTGTAGCTCTGGAGCTTGCGTAGAAGGCCAGTATACCAAACCCTGTCAAACGCTTTCGATATATCTAGAGCCACAGCTCGTACTTCACCGTTATTATCAAGAGCCTTCTATACTTTTTCAGCGATTACTGTTAACACGTACTATTTGTCAGAGAGTAGGCAGTAAAATGAAACATACTTAACCACTTTAGCATTGATTAGAGCCACGAGAACTTTACCGAGAAACAGTAATAGATTACTAGGGCAATAGTTAGAGGCGTCAGAGAGTTCTCCAGAGTTCTTAAAAACAGGAAGTACAGAGGAAGACTTTCAACAAACTGGAAAGCAGGAAGCAGAGAGGCAATAGTTCCGTGTATTCAGAGTCCATTAAAATTTACATTTAAACCAATACGAGTTGTCTCTAACAATTTTACTACAATTTATTTATAATCATTTCACCCCAAACAAGGCAGTACAGCTACTGGTGCGCAGGGGGTTGCATAATAGAAAATTAATGAGAAAGAGGAACAAGTTATAGGGGGTGTCAGAAAATGGTAGAGACCAGAATAAGAACACTTGTGTTAAGAGAGCTGATGGGACTAGAGTGAACTGGGAAAGAACAGGAGCGAAATGATGCGAATCAAGGAGGTAGGAGATAACAATTGACCTTTAGATTCTTGGAGATTAAGCTGTCAAGGAAGCAAGTATACGGAAGGGAATTCCACAGACGGGGAGTGCGAGGAAAGAAGCTGGTAGAGTAAAAGTTATTCTTGCATTTGATTGGTTTGACTGTAAGAGGGTGGGACCTAGTTGCTAGTCTAGTAGCTCGAGTAAATTCATGCAGAGGGGACACTAGGGAGCTAAGCTCGTCGGAGCAGAAACCCTGAAAGTATTTGTAGAACAGACAGCCACATTACGTCGGTGAGAAAGTGACCGGAACTGAGTTACCAGGTAGGGATCGATCACATTGCAGATTCTCCGTTGGATTTTGTCAAGAAGCTCGAGATTAATAGCAGGGGTACCCGACCAGATGTGACAGCAGTATTCAATTCAGGGGCGGGTGGTAGATTTATATATGTGCAGGATGGATTCAGGAGGGAAAAAACTTCCTGGCTCAACACAGTGAACCAACCTTCCTAGCAGCAGATTTAGCTATGGATTCGATGTAGTCATTCCAATTGAGAGAGTTAGGCCGAGGTAGCGCAGTATTTTGCTTTCAGGGAGACTAGCCTGATCTATGCTAATGGAGGGTAGGAACTATGGTGGTTAATAGATCACAGTTTCGTTTTGGAAGTATTTAAATTCATGATGCATTTCTTAACCAAGTCCACCAGAGATTAGAGGTCTTTTTCAATGGTGGTGTCGTCAGTGTAGATGTCTACTTGAGATCTGATTACATCCGGGAGATCGTTGATAAAGATCAGAAAAAGCGTAGGACTTAGAATAGAGCCTTGAGGGGCACCTGCGCTCGTATGATAGTATCTGGAGGCATGTCCGTTCGATACTATCTTCACTACGCGATTTGAAAGGAATGACTGGATTAGATCAAACAAATGTCCAGCTATACCATAGCCTCGTAGCTTGTGTAGAAGGCCAGCATGCCAGACTCTGTCAAACGCTTTAGAGATATCCAGGGCTACAGCTCCAGCTTCGCCGTTTTTATCGAGAGCCTGGTATATATACTCAGTGATGGCCGTTAGCATATCCGCAGTAGACCCGGTGAAGCGGAAACCATACTGTTTGTCAGAGAAGAGACTGTAGGCTGTGAGATGTTGAACCACTTTGTCATTGATAATAGCCTCGAACAGTTTGCCAAAAATCGATAGTAGGCTGATAGGTCGATAATGAGTAGGATCCGAGTGTTCCCCAGAATTCTTAAATACAGAAACCACAGAGGAGGACTTCCAGCAGAAAAGAGTGCAAGAAGCACAGAAGCAGTAGTTGTAGAGTTTAGAGAGGACAGAGGAGAGTTCAGGAGCACATTTCTTCAGGCCAATAATTGGGATTCTGTCGCATCCGCTCGCGTTATGGAGGTTTTGAAATTATGTTAGCGACCAGTGAGGGGGTAATGTGAACGTGACTCAATTGAGCCTCAGTTCTAGGTTGGAAGACGGGTACAGATAAAAAAAAATTAAAAACAAACAAACAAAAAAGCAAACAAAAAAACAGCAAAAAAACAAACAAACAAAAAAACAACAACAAAAACAGCCTTAATTAAACACTAATTTCTTTTGTGGAGTTAACGTCATTTGTAAGATATTGTCACCCGATCAAATAATGCCTCCATTTTCTTAGCGATTCAACAATAGCATAGGATTCTTTCGATATTGCAGAATGCATACGTTCTGATTTAGACAGGATTCTGGAGAAAAAGGCTCTAGACCTCTCCGACAGTTTTAAAGATACGGCAATGGCGCATTCTGAGGACAAATGCTACATATGCGGAAAGCAGGAACAGTAGGATAAAGTTTATAGAAGTACAAAGAGGAGTGAAACCGTATTGTGTTCGGCATCAGTGGGTAAACTTGGCTGTCAATTAACAACAGCAATAGAGATTTCGGTTAACTAACAGCCACTAAAGACACTGATTGAAACGAGGAGCACAGAAAACTTCCGAGTGTTGCGAAAGAAAATTAATGGAAAACCTAACCGCGCCTGATTAAAGTGTATATGCCTCGCTCATCTCTTTCCGTACAAATACTGGGTTACTGTTTGGTTCACTTGAAAATAAACGGTACTTTATACATACCAATGGATGATTTATGTTGCGAACTAATATAAGGGCACAATTTCTTGCGTCATCATTCATTAGTAGAAATACTCTCCGGAGACTATAAGCCACCTTTAAAGTCTGCGGCCCAGCAGACATCAGAATGCTGTACCCAGCGCTTTTCAGCAATCTAACAATCGATTTAAAACCGTTAGCTGCTAAAGCTAGGCGACACACGGAGGAGGATAAATTGTTTATCCAAACCGAAGTTACTCGTATGTTGAAGGAAGTATAATTGAACCAAGTCATTCGCTGTGGAGAGCTCAAGGCGATTAACCGAGAACAATATACAATTATGCATTGAAGAAAGAGTTCTGTTCACAATTATGATAAGATAACTGAATACGGCAGAAATGATGATTGGTGGAAAGTATTATGGACAAAACTTTGTGACTATAACAACTAATATAAAAACCAGTTAGATTTCACACCAGTCAGAATGTATCGATATTTGAAAAATTAGAGCTGTTGATCTGGTATTTTTTGACGTTTCTATTTCTATCTATTAATCCCATTACTGTTCCTATCATCGAACTTGTAGGGGCCTCGGCTATGCTTGTCAAATTAGCCTTGTGTCAAACACAATCGAAGTCTCCAGAAAGTTGAAGGTTTTATCAAATATGTAGAGATGAGTATTTCTTTGTACATTAAATTAAAAATTTTTATTAACAGAATAACAAAATTGTAAGAAGAAAAATAAAATGTTCATAGAGAAAATGTATGTAGTTAATTGTTCAAAGAGAAATGTAAGGATCTAAATGTCCCACAGAAGTTCAGAGTTCATAGTAGATAGCAAAATGTGTGTATGTAAAAAGATTAAAACGGTTGCTTATAAAAGTTAATGTTCTTTTCCTTTTTATGGCCGGAGAAAAAGTGAAAAGGAAAGTCAGGCAATAAAGAAGATTGTACTTATCGAAGTCAGTTGAAGAATCTTGTTGTTTTCTTTTTTGACGGTGTGTAGGTGAAGACGAAGAAAGGAAAATTGGAAGGAGTGGAAAAACGAATGTGTGACGCGCCCTTACGTCCGGGTCGGCTTCTTGAAATTTATTCCTTACATTGTGTCGAGGTCCTTCAGATTCGCTTCCATGCCGGACTGATTTTACCGGTCAAGAACCGTGGTTTAAGTAGTGAAATTTATCATGTGACTGGATTGAAACCACATACACATTTCTAGGTGTTAAAAAATTGACGAGGGTCATAGATCAATTTGCTATTTCCTATCCAATCAGAGTTCAGAATCTTACTTTTCACACTGACTTGTGAAATTTGCCTTGGTTTGAGTTTTTCCAAAATATTTTCAGCTGTTTTGATCCGATTTTGCGGGTGTGCAATTTTACTTTTTTCGTTTGAGTTAATTGTTAAATGATATAAGATTTGTATCATATAAACCACTGATGCTATTATTATGGTTCAGCTCATAACTACAAGACTTTTATTTGAAAAAATGCAAAACAAGCTCAAAAAAAAAAAAATGACATTGTTAATTTTTTATTAGTCTGCAGATGTCTTCTTTTATATTCCTTGTTCCTTCAGGACCTATGCGATAATAGTTCTCCTCATTTTCCTGCCCCGAAGAAACGTTTGACTCTTTAGTATCTTAATTAAGTGCTTAATTCTCCAAACCCTCTTTCTAGCGTATGTGTACCATAAATTTAATATGTCTTATTTTTGGTTGTAAGTTTAAGTTTTTTGTGGTTTCAATTTTAATTGAAATTTCTTTATTCTTTAGTCTATGGAATTCTCAGCATCTATAAATATTTTCTACTGGTCCAGTTAATTCCACAAAGTCAAAAACAAAGAGGGACATATTTGAAGAAAAGAAGCAACTCAACAGCAATATTAAATGCAACAATTTTCATGTAAAAATATAATAATAAGGCTAGCAAATATAATTTATATGTTATGTTAGAAGCGTGTCCAAGGAACAAGTGGGATTCGCAGCATATGTATTCCATTAACGCTGGAAAAGACGGCTCCAATAATGGTCACTATGGTTATTAGTTACAAAATAGGAAGATTTCAGGATCGCGTTTACTGCATGGTCCCAAAAAAGGATCCTAATTGGACATCAGTTATTCAATCAGAGTTCCAGATGAGTAAAAGTTTCAAGTTCAATGTTGATCTTTGAATAGTAATTGGTTAGCTCACTTTACTATCTCTTCCAAATTCTTATACATCCGTCTATAGAATCTTATCTTTCTCATTTTAAGTCTCTTATTCATCTGTGCAGAAATTGTTCTGTATTCACTGTCATCTAGGAAGTTAGATATAATATAGCAGTTTAACACATTTTTCTTTCTTACAAACAAAACTTTCTTAATACTTGGTTTAGTTTCTGAAAAGTATCGTTCACTATTCCTGTGCACCTTCTGATTTCTGTGTTTCATTTTCCGTCTTTTGTTACAATACTAAATTTATGTACTTGCTTGATTCTAGGTGCAGCTCAAAAAATCTAGATAGCCAAAGTCTGACAGTGGATTATCAAATCTCGATCTAACAGCCCAAAAGAGGAAAACTGGTTTATAGATTTCAGTATCTCAAAAGCTAAGCTACTAAATTTTCATCGTCAATTCTCTTTGTTACGATAAGTGGTTACATTCCTAAAGAAGCTCCTTACTTTGGACGTCTATTGAGACTCAAGACTACCCTAAGCCTCAAGTGAAAGTTATACATACGATCCACTGGCAAAAATGTTAGAAAAAAAGGGAGGGCTACTTTTATTTCTCCAGAAAGTAATTGACCCCCATCTGCCATGCTACCTTTAAAAATTTCAGGTCAAGCCAAAAGTGGAGTATTGCTGCTATATCTGGGCTGGGGTTGCCAAATCCCTTTTTTCCAGCCTTGACAGAGTTCAAGAGCGTCTACGCTGCTATGGAGATTTCCAACCTGCTACACTTTTCTATGGATCAATAGTCGCTAGCGTATCGTTATTGATATTGAAAATATTCCAGTAAGTTCCACTTCTTTTTACCTCCACCGTTTTAAACATTTACAGTTAGAACATGCTATGATCTCTTAGTATTCTACTCGTAAGAATCGATCTTGACTTAGCATCTCATATTCAGTCACTTTCTTACCGACGTGACGTGACTTCGCTCTGTCTTTTCTGCAGATATTTTCTTGGCAACGAGCTTTTACTCTGGTGCTTTTTTTTATAAGCGTTTCATCCCGAGCAAGGCATGTCACTGCCACTACTGCGCAGGGGGATACATAGAGTGGATAAAGGATGATTAAATATAGGAAATGTCAGAGGGTGGGTGATAGGCGGGTAGGGATACCGAGAATAGTTAAATATAGAAAATGTCAGAGGGTGGGTGATAGGCGGGTAAGCATACCGAGAATGAGGGTTGGGTAGATGAGAGTGATCTGAGAATAATTGGGAGTTAGAGTGATAGGAGGTGTCTATTGACTCTACATTTAAACAACTGGAGATTGTAGCTGTCGGGAAAGTAGACTTGTGGAAGGGAGTTCCACAGGTAGGAAGTGCGAGAAAAGAAGCTGTTGGAGTAGAATTTACGGTTACATCTTATCTGTTTAACTGTAAAAGGGAGGGACCTAGTTGTTAATCTAGTATCTCGTGTAAATTCGTGCTTAGGCGGTACCAGTGCTCTAAGTTCATCGGAGCAGAAGCCATGAAAATACTTGTAGAAGAGGCACAGGGAAGCCACATCACGCCGGTGAGAGAGTGGTTGCAGCCGGTCTGCCAAGTCAGCATCAACCACGTTACAGATCCTCCTTTGTATTTTGTCAAGAAGCCCAAGGAGAGCAGCAGGGGCACCCGACCAGATATAGTAGCAATATTCAATACACGGGCGGATGGTAGATTTTTATATGTGCAGAATAGATTCGGGTGGGAAAAACTTCCGGGCCCTGCACAGAGAGCCGACTTTCATAGCGGCAGATTTGGCAATGGATTTGATATAGTCATTCCATTTGAGGTCCGCCGAAAGTGTAAGGCCAAGGAGGCGTAGTATTTTACTCTCTGGGAGGCTAGCCTGTCCAATGCTAATGGGAGGTAGATGCGATTGTCTATGGTGGTTAGTTGATAACAGCTTCGTTTTAGAAACATTGAAATTTACTAGCCATTTCCTACCCCAGTCCACTACGGATTGGAGGTCCTTTTCAAGCACGACAGCGAGGTTCGCTTTGTCGCTCACACCTGGTTTTTGATCGTTGCGAGAGTACATTGTTGTATCATCGGCATACATGCCTACTTGGGATCTAATGGCGTCGGGGAGATCATTAATGTAGATCAGAAAGAGCGTGGGACCTAGGCTAGAACCTTGAGGGACGCCCGCGTTCGTATGGTAGTTTTGAGAGGCATGCCCATTTAATACCACCTTCAATGTGCGGTTAGAGAGGAAGGACTGGATGAGGTCAAACAGATATCCAGTTATCCCGTAGCTCCGCAGTTTGCACAAGAGGCCAGCGTGCCAGACCTTGTCGAACGCTTTGGAGATATCCAAGGCAACGGTTCGGGCTTCGCCATTCTTGTCAAGTGCCCGGTATATGTACTCGGTAATGGTCGTTAGCATATCAGCAGTAGACCTGGTGAAGCGAAACCCATACTGTTTGTCAGAGAGAAGCCTGTGGGCCGTGAGATGCTGAATCACCTCGGCGTTGATAATGGTTTCGAAAACTTTGCCAAAGATCGGAAGGAGACTAATAGGACGGTAATTGGTGGGGTCTGAGGGTTCGCCAGAATTCTTAAATATGGGAACTACACAGGAGGACTTCCAACAGGCAGGAAAACAGGAAGCAGATAGACAGAGGTTATAGAGTTTAGAGAGGACAGAGGAGAGTTCTGGGGCACATTTCTTCAGTACTATGACTGGGATTCCGTCACCGCCGCTCGCTTTGTGTGGGTCAAGTTGTGTAATTATCTTGGCGACCAGCCAGGGTGTAATGTGGACGTTATTTAGTTGAGCCTTAGTTCTGGGTGGGAAGTCGGGTGTAGGTATTCCTAACGAGTCCAGTGCCGAATTGGTGGAGAATCTACGGGCAAAGCATTCAGCCTTGTCGGCTGGGGAGGTGAGAACTTCAAATTCATTGATTAGTGGGGGTATTGAAGTCTTGCTCTTGTTGAGCACGCTTTTGCAGAGACGCCAGTAATCTTTCGAGCCAAACTTAGAGGATGCTATGCGTTGCCTCATTCTGGTAGCAAACACCTTCTTAGCTTCGTTCAGTACTTTTTTTACACTTATTCCGTGCTGAGGCGAAAAGGCGCCTGTTTTGGTTCGACGAGCATCTTCGATACAGCCGGAAGAAATGGTTCCGGTGGGCAATGGCGGCCGAGCAAGCGGGTGAGAACCTGGGGGACGAATTTGATTTTAGTTGGAATTTCCTGGCCGGGATAAAAGCATCGATGCCAGCCTTAACCCAAGAGGAGACCTCGGAGGCACAGTCTTCGACAGGAAGATCGAAGACGTTGTTCCAGGGGACGTCGCAGAGGAAGTCTCGGAACGAGTCCCAGTCTGCTCTCTGGTAGCAGTATGATATTCTGCTGGTCTGGTTTTCTTGGGTAGAGTTAGCGCGGATTGAGATGTTGACGGAAACTAGTCGAAGTTTCCGGGGGGGGGGGGCAGAACTGCCTGGTAGTGCAGGAGTCTGGAATGGAAGTAAAGCAAAGGTCGAGTAAAGAGTCCCTTCCGTTAGGGTTATTAGAGAAACGCGTGGGGAAGTCCACCACTTGCGTTAGAGCTTGGGTTATTGAAAAATACATGGTGCGGATCCCAGCAAGGTCGGTGGCTGAGTTTCCAAGCCACTTGGTGTGGTGGGCGTTAAAATCGCCAAACACAAATATATGGGCAGATGGGTGAGAAGAAATGGCCCTGTCGATACTAGTAGAGATGCTATCAAGTACCGTACAGTCAGAGGAGGAGGGGGGGGCGGTAGAGGAAGAAGAGATAGCTAACCGAGCTTAGAAGTGAGAGACGGAAGCACCTGAAGGAATGATCCAGGGATTCAAGAGATGTGACCCTGGCTAGAGGGAGTTGTTCGCTGACATATACACCAAGCCCATGCATATGGATATTGGAGTCCTTCCGGAAGAGGGGAAGGTAACCAGGAACGAACAGCTCCGAAGAGGGGATAGAAGGGTCAAAGTTAGTTTCACATATAGCTAAGATATCGGGTGAGTTAGTTAGAAGGATTGATTCTACACTATTAAAGTTACCGTGAATACCTCGTATGTTTGTGAAGGAAACGCAGATCGGTTTGGGCGATTTATGACTAGCTGGTTTAGTCTTGCTGTTTTGTTTGTTTAATTTCATGCTGGTTATAGTTGTGGATAGAGAGAGGTCTAGAGTAGGGTCAGATGGTCGGTAATTGCAGCAGGTGAAGGATGGTGAATGGCGCCGCCTGCAGCATAATGTGGCCTCGGGGTTGCCCATCGGAAATTCATGCAGGGACGCCCGTCCATGCGCGAAATTGCACTACAGGAACCCCGATATTATTCAACTGTTGATCAGAGCAGCCTCTCAAGACGTTACGCAAGAGTTCGGGCTCCTAACTCCGTTGGAAGCAGCAACCAGGAAACTGCCAACCCGGTACCCTCAGAATGAAGAGACGTTGCCGCCATACTCACCAACTGCAAAAAGCTTCCAGCCGAACCGACATCAAGACCGAAAAAGAGAGAGATGAACCGGGAACCCCTTCCTAAACAAGAAACAAGGCGATCACCTCTACTCCTGTCCAAAAGAAGGGGGTGGAGTGTGAGACCGGGCGATAGTAAGTACTATCTACTCTAATTAAAAGAAATAAAAAAATAAAAGAGTGACTGAAGTTTACTAAGTTTTAACTTCGTATAAGTTGAAACTAAATTTGATAATTAAAAACAATTTACACAATCACAATTTACACATCGCTTCGGCCACATGAATCTAAACGTTATAATAGATTGGCATCTAGGTTCCGCCCTTTTATCGTTTAAATAGTTAAATGTAACCATCTCTTCTACTGTAATAGTTCCTTTACTCACATTTCCCGCTTGTTAAAATCTCTTCTGTTTACTTGCTTCCTTGATAGCCAAAATCTCCAAAGATTTTAATGCAATGTCGATTGCCATTTTCTATCTCCTTAAATCCACTCCATATTTTGCCCTTTCTTCGATAGCCCCTGTATCCAGTCTTTTCTCACACTGTTGCCACTGCGCAATAGTGACGGTTCCGCCTTGCTTGGGGTGAAATGATTAAAAAAATAAAAATATAATGGAGGTTACATTTGAGCAGTTTCTTGTAAAGCGCCGTTTAGTCATAGCAACAGTTCTGGTTAGATTCTAAAAGCTTAACCTCTTCAAGTGTAGAACCAATGGTTATATATTCTGCATATTCTCAAAATCTGAATTTCTTACATCCCTAAAATAATCTAATTCAGTAACCCACTGAATCGAGCGGCTCATGGGCCTTGTGAACAATAGTCTAAAAAGAGTTTATGCCCGCTGATAATAAATCCTGTCAAGTATTCTAATTTTTTTAGGATTGTCTTGTTTTCGAGGTTAAATAAAACCGGTGAGAAAAGACGGTCTTGTCTAACTCCTCTTTCCATGTTTGGCTACTCACACATCTGGAAAAAGTGACATAGGTAGAAACAGACATAACTGATTGCATTCTTAAAGCACGTAATGTACAAGCAATTAAGATAAACAAAAAAGAAAATTTGAAACAAACAAAATATAATACATTTATGACGTTTAGATACGTGCAACCAAGAGAGCATATATTATTTATTCTGTTGCTTAGCTGGCGACAAGTTAACTTTATATTAACCTACAAACAGATATTGTATGACGTAAGACAACAACAAATAAAACGAAGAATTGAATAGAAAATATATTACCAAGTTTATTTTTGTTAAATAAAATACATCATCAAAAATGATATTGTCGTGCACTAAACAAACAATATCAGGAAAGTAATTAAATAAGATGGACAAAAAATAAAAATTAATAATATTTTTTCTCTAGCATGAACGTTCACTGTTTGCTTACAATTACGATTTTTGTAATGCTACATCCTTGCGAAAATTAATTGAAACAACTGCTTTAGTTTCTTTTATTTCACCATACGTTCAGCTTTAGACCCACTGGAGTGACAGGGTGTAATCGGCTTCTATTCTTTCCTCAGATTAGGTCATTTGCACTTGCATGCAGTAATATGAATCTATTTTCAGGATGTATGATGAAATTTATTTGGTATTGAAAAATATTGCTTAATCCGTGATTGCGTCAGATTTTTATCATACCCAGACACTATTGTCTCAAATGTTGAGTAGTTGTCCTTCAAGGAAGCGTACAAAAATTTTAACGCTGCACGAACACACTGGCAAGCCTTACACAGAATTCGCGGATATTGCTGGTGTCAGCCTTTCAACTGTAAGTCTTGTCATCAAGGCGAAGAAATAAACTGGATCCATCAATCCAAAAACGCAAAGGAAAATGGGGTCGGAAGAGAAAAACAACACCAAGAGATGGCGTATCCGTGATAAGGAAAAATGTGAAAGATCCTATGAAGACATTATTCGTTTTGTTTCAATTAATTCGCACAAGGTTGTATGTTCCATCAGGAAACATGCGATCACAGCTTTCCACAATATCATTTTCTTGGTTATTTGTGAATTGCAAAAATTGTGGAGTGTTTTCCCGTTACATTCTTTCATTTTAATGTAGTCTTTCGGCTAGACTAGCTTGAAAGCTTGCTGTGTCCACTAACATATCTAATAAAATATGCAATTCATTTCACGCAATAAATCTTAATCATAAACTTATTCATTTTAAACATGAGCAGCATTTTCAGCTAACAATAGCTACATAATAATCAAAACACCCCTACAAAATATTTATAAACCAATAACACGCAATAATCACACCAAAAAATGCAGTACAATCATAGAATGAAAAAAAATATCATAGAATAAAAATCAGAAAGTTTGTTTTATTAGTCATCCTAATTTAGGTAGATACCGCCAAAATGCCGTGAGGACGTAGTAGTATACACATCACGTCGCATTTTATGAACGATTAGGAATGAATAAAATAATACAATTCTGGGGTCGATCTCACAAAAGAAAACAGTATAAAAATCACTAAATCGCCCAAACAGAGTCACAAATGCTATTGTATCTTAGTGGCTTTATTGTCTTGCTTGGGGTGAAAAGATTAAAAACAAATATTAACATGAATCCAAAGTTTTATTATAGCTGGTAATAGCAAACTTTTTAATTAAACTTTTATCTATCTTTCCTATCTCTTTATTATATTTTGATCAGCCACGTTGATCCTGGTATCATCTTTTTTTTTTTAATCATTTCACCCCGGGCAAGGCGTAAATGGCACTGATGTGCGGGGGGCTACATAACTGAAAGAAAATTAATTAGAGGAGGGAGAAGAAGATTAAAAGCCAATTAGAAAGAAGCAATAGAAAGATGAAATTGCAGGTGTGATGACAGTTGCAAGTGGGGAGAGAAAGGGAAGGATATACGGGGTGTGGGAAGGGCTAGAGTCAAATGGTTAGTAGATGAGTATTGACATTGCATTTAAATTTCTGGAGGTTGTAGCCGTCAGGAAAGCAAGAATATGGGAGCGAGTTCCACAGGCGGGAAGTGCGAGAGAAGAAGCTGCAGGAGTAGAATTGTCGTCTGCATTTGGCTAACCTAACTGTGAATGGGTGGGACCCAGTTGCCATTCTGGTTGCACGAGTAAACACCTGTTGAGGAGACACCGGTGACTTAAGTTCGTCTGAGCAGAAGCCATGAAAGTACTTCTAGAACAGACAAAGGGAGGCCACATTTCGTCGGTGGGGAAGTGGCTGTAGTCAGCACCTATCATGTTACTAACTCTCCTTTGGAGCCTGTCGAGAACACTGAGGTGAGCGGCAGGGGCGCCTGACCATAAATGGCAGCAGTACTCCATGCAGAGTCGAATGGTAGTCTGTACAGAATATTGGCAACGCGTCAAATGTCAAGAAATAATGAAATATTCACAACTTCTAACACATGTGCATCTTTATATAAAGAAGAGAAAATGGAACAATTTTGGTTTAGTATCACTCATTCCTCTTTATATAGGCATTAAATAAAATTGTTTTGTACAACCCGACAAATCCTTTTTGTGGTATTGACCTAGAACAATATAAACACACTTTCCTCTTTGTCCCATATCGGGTATTTAATATTAACATATTTATGTCCAAGTATCTTTTCATATTTGTTGGTAATAATGTTTGTGTTGAGTAATTGACGAAACGTTGATGCTACAATTGTCAGTATCACAGCAACAAATGGCAAATATTAGTCAAATTAACGTTCACCATTCCTTTTCGTTTTTACACTAGTCCCACTGATAGTAGAAAGCTGTCTCTCATTAAAAAAACAAACGAAAACAAAAACTCTGGAACTTATTTGCCAGATTGTGATGTCAATCAATTTGCAGATGAAATCTCTCGATAGAATAACGAAAACTTAGCCACAAAAAAACTGTTAAAAACAACAAAAGTCAGATAGCTGTGAAAAATCATGAACGCCTGAAAACAATATAGCAAAGCGAGAGAGAGAGAGAGAGAAAGAGAGGGAGGGAGGGAGGGAGGGAGAGAAAGAGAGAGAGAAAGAGAGAGAGAGGGAGGAAGAGAGAGAGAGAGGAGGAGAGAGAGAGGGAGAGAGTGGAGGAAGAGAGAGGGAGAGAAAAAGAGAGAGAGAGAGAGAGGGGAGAGGAAGAGAATAGTATATTGACCCTCTGTGTGTACACAACAGTCGGACAAAGACTTCGGATAGTTATTCTTACATATTTGACAAGTATCCATTTTGGCATCTCTTTTTTTTTTTTATCTCAACCTCTGAGATAAAAAAATAACAACGTAACAGAAGAAGTGATAGGTCATCTCATTTAAACTTATCAGACATTTTAACTAGAAAAATGATATCGTTTTAATTCAACGACTGCAGTTGGGATCGTAGAATCATTGTAAACTCGTTAGTTGCACAGAATGTGCTTCGCCAGGTATAAATATGGTTTTAAATTCATAGTTCTTCATCTTCCGAGTCTGCCCAACTCTTTAATCTACAGCTGGAGGAAGAAAAGATGGAATCATACTTTCATCAAGGCTATTTGCGTGAGAGTGAATGTAACAAATCTTTACTTGAATACGAACTCGACTCTCCGATTTCTCGTTCTGGTACACGGGAGAAATTTTCAAAAAATCTTGTTCGATATTTCGCAAGACATTTTTAGCGTATTCAAACATTTACAGTATTTTCTTCATAACATTCACAAATTGCATGTCGAAAATCTTGCATATTTTCTTATGTTTTCAATGTTAGTGCACGAAATGTGCTAATTCTGATAAATTAAAAAAATTCTGTTGATATGACAGATTTCACAATGAAAAGAAAATTAAGTTTTTTGAGAAAAGTTAGTGGAAACTAAATCCATCTCATGATAAACAGAAAAAACACTTCAGCGTACTCAATTATACTTAAATAACAGAGAAATATTCAATAAACCATTTAATGAATGCATCGTTGCTCAGTAAATTTGTTTTTACTTATGTTGTCCATTTAAGTCAACAAACTTCCTAGTTACTCACATTCATAATGGTTTCCAGATAAGCACTCTATCACAAAAAAAATTCTCTCTTTATTTAACTATCTTATTATAATCCTGTTTGTCCCTTGACTAGTTAGCACGATCGTTATGTACAATAGGATCACTGGATATTGATCAAATCAAATTAGAAAGAAAAAAGGAAGATGAATGAGTATTTTATGAAAACTGAAAACGAAATACATTGAAAAATCATGTTTTAAAATAATGCTAAGGAGAATAAAACCCAAATGCAGCTCAATGGAATTCAGTAGAAGTAAGCTAAACTAATACTATGTGTTCTTCCACACTTTCCGTTAACGAGAAAGAGAGTATTAATGTGTCCTTTAAGTTTTCAAATTGAAAACAAAACACATTGTTGATAAAGAAAACAGGGTGGACACTGAAATAACATTTGTTAGAACAAAGGGGATAAACATCTGGTTTGAATCAGCCACCCAGAACAGAAGTGTTCCCACAAAGATGGCGGCCAGCCTTATGTGTCCGGTCATTATAATTTCTGTGACATTTGTCCAGAAAAGTGATATATCGAGCATTAATTGGGATTCCTTTGGACACAAGTGATAAATAAATGAATTACTATTTTAGAGTAACCATGGACAAAAAGGCTATGTGGTTTTGTTGATTGTAAAACAAAAGAGAAATAAACTCTTGAGATTGTGAATAATATTTTCCTATCCATGACAATTATTGAGTAGTATAGTCAATCGAGAAACAACCAGCGTGACTAGAGATTAATGACTGAAAATCTCTTTCGTTTTTGCCTACACCATTTCAAGGTTGGATTCGTCACAAAGACACTGTACTATCCCTTGAAGCTGGCTGAAGTTAGATGCTGAAGAAAATGAGATAAGGAAGAGAAAGAGATTAACACCGCCTATAGGATGCGATAGTGCAAGAAGAGACGTGAAGGGAGTTGCAGTTATGGGGTGACTTGATTGCTCTGATCCCTTTCAAAAGTGGGCTGGGCAACCTCAAATTTGGAAAACTACTTGAGTAAATATATTTAGCGAATATGAAATTTTAGAATATGTTGATGAGTGGAAGACAACCGAAGCTAAACCATGGGCACAGGACTTCATATAAGCTGAAGATTTGAACAGCTGAATGACACAGTCCCCTCACTACTGCTACGGGAATTCACATCGTTCACGTAGACCCCCTGACCAAGATCATGTACCAGTCATGAAGACCAGAACTTAGAAATTTAAGTTCCTACTAACAAAAGCTGCAGACTCCAAAGGAATATCAGTGTCATTTGATTATGACAATAAGTCAGTCAGTCAGTCAAGTGCCATACGTGATACACGTTTGGGCGATCATATCTCGAAAGAGACATGACTGACTGGGTAGAAGATTATCCGGGAGAATGTTGTCATTACTTTCTGCGGTAGAGTGGTTACCAGCCAAGGCTATAGAACCCAATCTGTCCTGCTATATAACCCATAACTGGATGGAAGAGACGGATTAATACCTTTCCCAAGAGTATTTGCGCGTAAGTGAATGCAACGAATTCAATTGGAATTCGAACTCGGCTACCCGATTTCTCGTTCCGAGCCGATATCCACGGCACCAAAACGCGCATAACAATAAATAGGAATGGTTAAAAGTGCTATCTACAGCAAATCATATATAACCCAAATCGTTGTTACATTTTTAACCCGAGCTAATTCCTAATTCCAATTTTTTTTATTTTTTATTTTTTTTGTGTGTGTGTGTGTGTGTGTGTGTGTGTGTGTGTGTGTGTGTAGCACCCGGCTGTCAAACCGCTTTCACTTCAGTTTGCTTCTTCAACGATCTTCTCAACCTTTGAGATAAAAATAATAACAATGGGAGAGAAGAAGAGTCATGACTAAACATTTTAATTAAATTTTAATTAAATTTTAATTAAAAAAAAAGATGACACATGATATTACTGAAAAAGGAAAACAGGTTTTTCTCCTTTAATATGGTAATCTCGGGCTCTGATCAACGCCAGATCAGATTCCTGACACAAACTAAACTTACATTGAAGGTAAACATCTATTCCTTTTATAACACGTGACACACATACATATGAACAGGAATAGGTTTCCAACATTTGAAAAATGATCATCTATTGCTTTAGTACATGTGACAAGTACATAATCAATGAAATCGAGCTTCAATCAACATTCTGTCTGTTTGGGTTTTTAAAATTTTGTTCTAATTTTCAAATCCATGTCTAAGTAACAAATCTGTGAAGAAGCTGAATAAAATGGAACATGTTAGGTTAAAGACACTGTTGCTACTCATCTTGTCGGATTTCCATCCGTATATATATATATATATATATATATATATATATATATATATATATATAGTTAGTTTTATTGCAAATAATTTGTCACTTTAACTGAGCAGGTTCATGCCAAATTCGAAGTTTCTTGAGAACACCGTTATTATGCTCTCATTTATCGGGGCTGTATTTTCTTTGCACTAAAACTATCAACACTCTATCTCCACCCCGATATCGAGAAGTTTACGATAAAAACCTGCTTTCCAAAATACCTTTTATCAGTAAAACTACTGAAAAAACAAGAATCTTGATGCCAAAACTTATCATAACTCTACACTATATATACGGTAATTTATTAAATATTTATTTAAATATAATATTCAAACTAATAAATTTATAGTGACGATAAACAATCTGTGGTAAGAAAAGTTTCCTCGGTAAATAATCCAAGTGGATCCTACTAATGTAATTTTAAAAATTATAAAATATTAAAAAAGACCCACATGAGCTCAGTGAATGTTATTATAGAGCTTAATTTATGTTTGCCCTGTAATGAAATTCACTGAGCTCATGTGGGTCATTATATTACTTAATATTAATTAAGCAATAAATTTCGAATCACCTCATCTGAGGAATAGTCTTCTTCTTCTTCTATGTGCCATGTCCCTTCAGGACGTAGGCGATCATGGATCTCCACGTCTCCCTATCCCTTGTGGCTCTTAGTATGTTTGCTCCTGTTGCTCCTGGCAACCCCCGTTCCGTCATCCACCTGATCAGACCCTGCAAATATGTTATCCGCTGCCTTCTTCTGTCTCTCCTTCCTTCTATCTGTCCAGTCAGTATCAGGTTCTCCAGGCTCTCCTTCCTCACTGCATGCCCCAGGAACCTCAGTTGTCTCTTCCTGATGCTCAGCATCAATTTCCTTTTGTTGCCATTCTTTCCAACACTTCGTCGTTGCTTATTTCAGCAAAAAATGTCATGAGGTGATTCGAAATTTCTTGTTTAATATATACATATTGTCATCCGCAGACAAATCTGTTTCGCTGTATCAGAGCTTATCAGTAGGGTTAGACATCTGATTGCTTTTAGCCAGGGCTGAAACCCAATCGAATTGACATCAGTCGGCGATTCTACCTCTGAGATATGAGCGCTCGGTAGAGGAAGGCAGACTTTAGCGTGTTATATGCAATGTAAACACACGCCAGTTGCCGTGAGTGTTCAAATTCATTACTGAATGAACGATATACATAACGGTCATAATTATAATAGAGACGATTGTTAGATTTTGGGGACTAAAATCAACAAAGAAAGTTGTAGATAGTTTCTTGGGCTTTGAAGCATTCAATTTGACAAGTCGGTTACAAATTGCTAAATTACGTTTCAAACTTGGATTTGAAATCGAATCGAAGAACTTGAAGTGATAGATACAAGAATTAATGGCGGTAGATTGTAAATCTAAAAAAAATCAGATTGTATAGCGCCGGATTAGAGCGGTAAAGCTGTAAACGTTTGTGATCGCGTTTCAGTTTAAAACATGTTGGATTATGAATTTCATGACAGTCAAACCACCGGACAATCTAAAAAATACTATTCTCACTTAAATCTAGTAACGGTGAAAAAGTATTTGGACATATGACCAATGTTCTTCCATAGGTTAAAAGCGTCACTAAAAGTTTCCCTTACTGTATTACAAAGGGTGGCTTTTTATTCTCCTTCGGATTCAATGGAGACGAGCACTGTATCTTTCGGTGGTTCTTTGTACTTGGGATTTATTCTTGACAATCCATCCGCATGGCCGAATTGTTTTGATGATACGTACTCCATTTTAAAATTGTAATTTAACAGGATTGTACCTCATCCCTGAAGTCTGTTGGCTGTGTGCGTAGGCAGACATTTATTTGAGCCAAACATGGTGAGTAGTGGCTTGTGATATGTCTGTAGAGTAAAATGTCGACAGTAAATATAGTTGTGGTACTTCGTGACTGCGAATATAATCCCAAGCACCTCTTTTTCAATCTGAGAATATTATTTTCCGCAGGAAGCAAAGCTCTCGATGTGTGAGCTATCGGTTTCATTGTTCCAACAGTCATCTTGTGAAGAATACGCGTTCCTACATCATACGAACTAGCATCGCTGGCAATAATGGTTTCCAATGAGTAAAAAATAAGCCCGACGTTAGTGTTTATTTTTCAAATGCCTGCTGGCATTAAGTGGGGCACGCAAATCATGCATATTTGGTATGAATACCTGGCAATAATTGGAAAAGACTAAGGAAGCTATGCAACGAAATTATTGTTATAACGTTATTGGGCGATATTATTGTTATATGTTATTGGGCGCCGGCTTGTCTTTAATCGTGGTAGCCCGTTCCAGATTCGGTCTCCTACCATCCTTGTCAAGTATATGTCCTAGGTATTTGATTTTTTCATGAAAAAAAAAAAATCACATTTGGCCTCTTTAAGTTTGAAACCGTACTCTTGAATTTTAGCAAAAACTTTGTGGACATGATCCTTATGTTCTACAACGCTTTGGCTTTTCATCAAAATCTCATCTAAATAAGCGACTGCGAAGTCAAGGCCGCTCCGCATAGTATTCATGACTTGTTGAAATATAAAATATTGCTGGCGCTACTTTGACCCCGAACGGTAAACGTTCGCATTTATATAATCCGTGATGCGTATTTATACACAATAACTTCGAACTCACCTCTTCGACAGGAATTTGATGAGGACAATTTTCGAGAAAAGACCCCCCCCACCATTTAGCTTCGCAAAAATGTCTTCAGGACAAGGAAGAGGATAATGATAGTCCTTCAGAACAGCATTCAATTCTGTCGAAAAATTGAGCAAACGCTTATGTTTTTCGATTTTTTTACATACATCGCTGGTGCGGCCCATTCGTTGTACTCTACCATTAATAGAACTCCAGTTATTACTAATCTGTCAAGTTCCTCGTTAATTTGTTCCAACGAGGCAAAAGGCACATTTCAATTCTTTTTGAACACTAGCTGGACGGCGTCTTTAAGTGAACTTTTGCCATCATTTTGGCACATGTGCCTAATCCCCCAGAAAAAAAATCCCTGGATAGTCTTCCTTCAATTCTTTTTTTTAAGTTTTCAGCTTCGGCATTCCAATTTTCAACATTTTGCAGTATGAATTTACAGGTACGTCCCAAAGCTGGAACTGTGTCATCCAATCAGTGCTAAACAGGTTATAGATTAAGAGTCTTCCCGTTGAACGTTGTATTGACAATTAATTCTTCCTCGAATTTATTTTTTCCACTTGTGACAGATCTTGCAATCTTGCTAGATTTTATCATGGTTGTCTTGCCCAATTTTTCCATGTTTGCAAGTTTATTATTGTTAAATCAGACCCCGAGTATAGTTTGAAATTCCAAACTTTTGTTTAACATTTTTACGTGCACCATTTTTCTAGTATTAGCACCGTCCAGTTTGTCCAACCTTGTATTTTTTATGCTTAATTTTTAAACCGGCAACTTTTGTTTCCGACTCGGTTACATATGCAACATTTTTTGTTCCGGAAAAAATAATCTTTATACCAGTGTAGAGCCCCACATCTGTAACATGTGTTAGGAGGCAAATTATTTTACTTTTTCTTTGTTTCATTAATTTTAAACGACTTTGTTTCTGTTTGCAGAGTACTTTTTTGATTCTACGATATTTTTAGAATCCGGCTTTACACTGACGTACCTCTAACATTCTTCAGCAATCCGCCGAAGAGTTATATTTGCTTATTCTCCAATTTGTTAAGTATTCCTCGTCTGATTTCTGCATCTTTTGTTGAAACTAGTCCTTCATACATTTGAAGTTATTTGCACTTAGCTCTGCCAGTCTAAAATCATCGCAGTGCTTGTTTACTATTGAACCAAAAGTGGTATAATCTTCCGATTCTTTCCTAGTTAAGATAATTCTATCTTTTATGAAAAAAGAGATGTCTTTAGACTGAAAAGCTCCATGAGTGATTCCACTGCTTCGGTGAATGTCAACTCACTAGTCTTCCGCGGCAGAATGTAGTTTACGAATTTTGTACGCTCAGTTATGCCAAGTTTTCTCAAAAGAAGACGTAATTCTTTTTCGTCACTCCAATTTTCACAATCTGTGGTATATATATATATATATATATATATATATATATATATATATATATATATATCCTCTTATCTTCGAAAGTATGAGGCAAAGGTTTTGTCTTCCTAGGGAGCGTATGAAAAATTCTTTATCGCACTCCAAATGGAAAAACTGTGACGAAAAAAAGTTTAATATTTTTTGTACTTCCACTGCCAATTACACGTAGGTCTTTCACGCGTTTTAGAGGGTTCCTTTTTTATCCTGGTGTTCCTCGCAAATTTTCGCACAAATCTTCGTCGCCAAGTTGTTGTGACCTGTTAGAGCCAGGAGGGAAGACACGGAAACAAGAAGGTAGGTTGAACCAGTGTATTAGATTAACAGAACATCTATACAAAGTAAGAGTGTTAGTAGTCAACAAATAGAAGTGTACGTCCGAATTCTATAGTTACACTGCGTCTTGACTGTCGCACGACTGCCTCACAATTGTCACCCGCAAATCATGCAGTTTAATATTTATTGAAGGAGGAAGAGTCTATTCTCTGTAGATAGGGCACCGTAACAGTAATATTACGTTTTCCATTGTAAACTCTCGTAACGATTTGGTTACCCGCTAACGAAAAAAAAAAAAAAGAAAAGATTTTTACCAAAATTTCGAACGTGAAGGATTAAAAGTTTTAAAAATAATTAAAATACTTTGATCTTTCTTCTTAATAATAACATAAATACTTTGATGGAAAAAGTTAATTTTTATTAAGTTTGGGACCCTTATTTTTATACTATGATTTTTTTTCAGCGCGGGCATTAGTGGAGGTACCTACTAGGTATCGCCAATCTGTGGTGGTACCTGTATTACTTCCTTAAAATGCCAAATAAAAAATCGGTTTTGATCACAGATGGTAAATAGAGAGTGGCCATTAAAAGACAAACATTGTATTGTACAAAAAATCTATTCATGCGTTTATTTTCTTGGAAAATAATTTTTCAGCGAAAAGAATAATATGTGCTTACAGATAACATAGCAAAGTGAGCAGTTCATTGTATCTTTATATTTTTTGAAAAGATATATCACAAAATAGTTTTTATTTTTTTATTTTTTTTACACAATTCATTAAATTTTACTTTTTCACCTTTCTAGGTTTTACTTTCCTGGTCTTTTCTTCGAAAGTAGTTTAACGATTTATGCTTGTTACCTAATTTCTCTTCTCTTTAGAACAGTGTTTCTCAAACTTTTACCCATTTGGAACGTCTAAAATAAATTACATGTCTCAAAGAACCTCTGCAAAAAAAAAAAAAAAAAAATTATATACCATATTAATATGGTTTTCACCGACAAAAAAGCGAATAGTGTGAAACTACGTTTGACGTAATAAACTCTTGCATGAATTGTATCACTCACTGACAAAAAATAAAAATAAAACAAAATAGAATAAGAGATTTTTAACAAAAAAGCACACATAAATGTTAAAATAATTAAAAATAGTTTGATCTTTTCTCGTAATAATAACAACATTCTGACCATAAAACCTTGTTTTATTATGTTTGGAGCTTTTTAACATCATAATACGCTGTTTTTTTGTTTTTTTTTCAGCGAATGAGTGGAGGTCAGTCAGTCAGTTAAGTGCCATAGGTGATACATGCTTGGGCGATCATGTCTCGAAAGAGACATGACTGACTGGACAGAAGATTATCCCGCAGTAGGTTGCCATTGCTTTCTGCGGTAAATTGGTTGCCGACCAAGGCTACAGAACCCAATCTGTCCTGTTATTTAACCCATAACTGGAAGGAAGAGACGGATTAATACCTTTCCCAAGGGTATTTGCGCGTAAGTGAATGCAAGGAATTCTACTGGAATTCGAACTCGGCTTCCCGATTTCTCGTTCCGAGCCGATATCCACTGCGTCACGACGCACATCCTTGAGTGGAGGTACTTGAGTGAAAATATATACACTGACCCCATACAAACATCCCTAAATAGATTCCCAACGATTGTTATATTTTTAGTAACATAATACAGTAGATGTGATGATGTATATATTACTGTTGTAATCCTAAAATGTGACTTCATGAGTAATTACCAAAACGGAGGTTGGAAATAATTGTATATCAACAAATACAAGTGTGAAGTAGATACAGTGCTAGTGAACTGCTAGTCGCTCTACTCTCCCCTTTACTCCAATAGTGTGCACGTATTTAAAATAATAGGGACATAACATTACTATATGTAGGTAGGTATACAACACCTTCTTTTTGAAATGGCTCTTTCCAAATTCAATATTTTTCCTTTTTAGGGTAGATGTCAATCCTTTCCATATCCTTTATCTTCTTCTTACTACGCATTTTCCGGATCTCTATTTTTTTTATTTTTGGAGCTTTTTGCGGGATTGGCACGTCAAAGAGAACATCCGTAGGTTCCACCTCATCTAAAGAATTGTTCTCTTGAACTGTATATATCTTTTTTATTTGGTTGCAGTGCCTTTTATGCACTAATTCTGGTTCTTTAACCTGATATACAATTCTTATGATTTTTCAGACAATAGTACCGACTCCCCAATAAGTTTTATTTGCCCGATACACGCGGTGAAAAACCTTTTGACCACTATCGTAAAAGTCCTTCCCAGTCTTATTTGTGTCAGTAATCCTTTTTTGGCCCATAAATCGCTAACGGTTTATGATCTGTCTGCAATGGAAATTTTCTCTCGTGAATAAATATATGGAGTTTTTAATAGCAAAAACAATCTCTAAATTTTAATTTTCAATTACTGAGTAGTTTTTTCACTAGGAAGACGTGTCTTGGATGCCTGAGTAATCGGTTTAACAGAGCGAATTTATGCATTATACACGCTCCGATATCATACGATCACAGGCCATGATCAATTCTTTTTAGGACCGTCAAACCGCCTGTATACAGGTAACGAATTTAGCAGATATACAAAGATAGAAAGGGGCGTAAGTCAAGGATGTGTCTTTTCACCAGATTTATTCAACTTGTACAGCGAGACTATTCTGAGGACCCTAGATGTTATGCCAGGATTTGTCATCGGAGGCCACAATTTGAACAACATAAGGTGCACAGATGATATAGTGCTGATATCAGACAGGGAAAGGAAATTACAAGACCTCCTACAGAAGGTAACTGAAGAGAGTGACAAGAAAGGACTATTAATAAACTGCAAGAAATCAAATGCATGGTCATCAGCAAAAAGAGCAGTCCAAAATGTCAAATACCTGTGAGGGATGCTAAAATCAAGCAGGTACAAAAATTTAAGTACCTTAGAAGTGTTCTAACAGACGACAGAAAGTGCGACACAGAGATCCGAATGCGAATTGGCATCGCGAATGACGCGTTCCAGAAGCTGAGCAGAGTATTAAGAGACAGGAAAAGTTTGCTAGAAACATAGAAGAGAGTACTAGATTGCTATGAGATGTAAGTTCTTCAGTATAACAGTGAATGCTGGACAATATCATCAAAAATAAAGGAAAAACTTAACGCAACTGAAATGTGGTTCTACAGAACGATGCTGCGGATATCATAGATGCTGCAGATATCATGTGAGCAAGATGAGGTTTTGGAAAGGATAGAAACGAAAAGGAAATTAATACTGAGCATCAGGAAGACAATTAAAGTTCCTCGGACATGCAATGAGGAAGGAGGGCTTAGAGAACCTGATACTATTTGGCATAGATGGAAGGAGAGACAGGAAAACAGCGTGTAGTGTATTTGACTGACCTGAGCAGGTGGATGGCATAACAGGTGTTGCGTGGTGTAACAGGGGAAAGCGTGCTTAGAGCCACCAGGGATAGGAAGATGTGGAAGGCCATGATCACCTACGTCCTGAATGGACAAGGCACATAGAAGAAGAAGTGTACCAAAAACAATTCTGAAGATAGATAAATTTTATTTTTTGAAATGCTTTCTGGCACTCCGCTGTCCAGACCCATTTTGAGTCCTTCTTCAAAAGTTTATTTAGAGGCACTCTTAAACAATGCATGTTTTTTCACAAATACACTGTAATAGTTTGATAATCACAGGAAACTTTGTAGGGAGCTGACATTTTCATGAGCAGGCATATCCTTTATAGCACTAGCTGGATCCGGTCTCCTGCCATTCTTGTCAACAAACTGTCCCAAATATTGCATCTTGTCTATAAAGAATTTACATTTTCCGTTCCTTAGCTTAGTCCTGAATTCTCCTAAACATTTCAAAACATTTTTCTTATGTTCTTGTGTGTTTTCACTTCTCAACAAAATATCATTAAGCTATGCGACTCCAAAGTCGAGACCACTTGCTGGAAAATAGCTGGAGTAAACTTTATGCCAAACGGCAAAAGAGTAAATTTATATAATCTTCTGTGTGAATTCATGGTAAAAAATTTTGAACATTCTTCATCGACTTGAATTTAAAGATATGCGTAGCTAAGGTATATTTTAGAAAAAAATGTCTTATCCCCGCTAAGTTTCGCAATAAACCACTTCCGGCTCCGGAAGTGGGTAATGATAATCTTTGAAGGCATCATTTTTTGGAAAAATCAGCGTAGACGCGTAACTCTTTCAACTTTTTTTAATATATGCTCTCGGTAAAGCCCAGTTGCTATGCTCGACTTTGAACAAAACACCCATATTTTTCAAGTTTATCAAGCTCGTTGGTAATTTGTTTGATCGACGCAAAGGGTACATTTTTTTTCTTTTTCAAGACTGGTTGTACGCTTTCTTTTAATTCGAATTTCCCTTTTAACTTGTTATAACTGCCAAGTTCACCAGAAAATACCTATGGGAATTTCTGTTTTAATTCTATTCTTTTAGATTCTGTTTCGTTGGTAAAACTAACTTTTTGGTAAAATGAGCTAATTGGGTAGTTCCATAAATTGAAATTTTCCATTTAATCTGTACAAAAAATTATTTGTGTTTACGAATATTTTCAATTTGAAATTTTTTTTGTTTAACGTTACATTCGCAATAAATTCACCTAGAAATTTAATTTTCTCACCTGTAACAGGACGAGTTTTTCTTTTTGTAACTATTAATGTTGGTTTTCCTATTTTCTTCCAACTATAAACATTTATTATGCTAAAATCAGAACCACTGTCAAGTTTTAACGTGATATTTTAGTTCAGGATTTTCACCTGTAAAAATGTTCTTGTATTCTGACTATAAGATTTATTAGCGTTAGTCATTATAACGTACTTCTTTAGTCGCTTTTAGTTTTTTAGTCGCTTGTAATGACAATTTTGTGTCCTTTTTTTCAACAATGAAAGCATTCCTGGTTTTTAAATGAACACACATTATAGAAATGTTGTCCTTCACAAGCATAGCAGGAGGTATGAGTAATGTCTTTTTTCTTCACGGTTTTATTTTTACGGCGCACCTTTTTGATGTGCGACATCCCGCTTATTTCAATATTCTTAGCGTCTTGTCGAACGTTTATCCATCTCTGACAATCTTCTGCTAGGTTTTGCAGAGTTAAGTTGGGTTCGTTTTCGAGTTTATTCAGCTCTCATTAGCATGGACCAGGCTTACCTCCCAGAGAGTAAAACACTACGCCTCCTTGGTCTCACACTTTCAGCGGACCTCAAGTGAAATGACTATATCGAATCCATTGCTAAATCCGCTGCTAAAAATGTCGGTTCCCTGTGCAGGGCCCGGAAGTTTTTTCCGTTTGAATCTATCCTGCGCATATATAAATTTACCATCCACCCGTGTATTGAATACTGCTGCCACATCTAGTCGGGTGCCCCTGCTATTCTCCTCAGGGTTCTTGACAAAATACAACGGAGAGTCTGTAATGTGATCGACAACGACTTGGCAGACCGGCTGCAGTCTCTCTCTCACAGGCGTGATATGGCTTCCCTGTGTCTCTTCTATAAATACTTTCACGGCTTCTGCTCCGATGAACTTAGATCACTGGTGCCCCCTAGGTACAAATTTGCACGAGATACTAGATTAGCAACTAGGTCCCACCCTTTTACAGTAAAACCGATAAAATGTAACCGCAATTTCTACTCCAACAGCTTCTTTTCTCGCACTTCCCGACTGTGGAATTCCCTTCCACATGACTGCTTCTCCGACAGCTACAATCTCCAGGAGTTTAAATGTAAGGTCAATAGACATTTCCTAACACACTAACTCGCATCCATTCTTTCAAACATTCTTCCCATCTACCCAACCCTCAGCCTTGGTACCCTTACCAGTCTATCACCCTCCTTATGACATTTCCTATATCTAACCACTCATTCTCTTTACCTTCCCCCATCTAACCCCTTGCGCAGTACTGGCAGTGGAATGCCTTGCTTGGGGTGAAATGATTAAAAAAACCCTCCTCCTGGTTTCCGTATTTTTTACTGGCATTAAACCTTGCAAAAATTTAAAATTGTCAGGGCTTAATTCTGCCAATTTGAATTCTTCATACTGATTATTCACAATACTTTATTTATTTATCAATTATCGTTAGCAAAATATTCTATTTTGGTCAACGGCGCAGTTTTCGTCGCCAAAATATTCTATTTTAGTCAATCGTACAATCTTCTTCGTCAATGGTGTAACCCTGAAAAGTTACTTCGTTAGTAATCAATAAAACGTAGGTTGGCAATAATAGTTTATCAACAAATAAAATATTCGCAAGCTGCATTAAGTAGATGAACTGCTAGTCAGTATAATCACTCTACCCTTCCCTTTACTCCAATAGTTTTCACGTATTTAAGAGAATAGGAACGTACCATCACTGTATATAGGTAGGTATACAACAATTACAATTTTACAATAATCAAAGAATATATGCTACATGTTTAGCAATATTACGTATATGAAATTAAATAAAAAAAATCAAAAGTGCATTATCTTATTTTTACTTGTTCTCGTAAAAATCTTAGGGACCTTAGGGTTCTGGGGAACCTCAGTTGAGAAACGCTGCTTTAGAAACGCGTGTTTTTAATACAATATTAATTTTTTCAGATCTTTATTTTTTCTACTTATATTTCTTTTTTTAGAATATTTATAAAATATTTTCGCTGCACATCATTTTCTTTCTTTGTTCACTCTTTCCAATTTTCTTCTTAATCTATTTCTCTTCTGCTTAGAATGCTTTATAAAACTTTTCCCCGTGTATTTTCTCTTTTTTTCATTTTTTTACCGTCTTAATCGATTTCTCTTTCCTTTTAGTTTATTCTACCTTTTTTAATCATTTTACCCCAGGCAAAAAGATAATGTCACTAAGACTCAAGGTAGTGAAAAAGAATGAGAAGACTGCAGCGAGTGGAAAAAATAAAAATAAAAACGACAGGATCAAGGTAAACATTTGGCTATTGGTGTTGCATTAAAATTTTTGAAGATTTCGGGTGGTAAAGGAACAAGAAACTGGAAGAGAGTTCAACAGGCGGAAAGTGCCAGAAAATAAAACTGTTAGAACAGACGGTTACATCTAATTAGTTCAGCGGTAAAACAGCGAAACCTGTCTTATAGTACGTTTAAATTTAGGTAGTCGAGATAGAAGATTTCTTGGTTAGATACAGTGAACCAAATTTCCTAGCAGTAGACTTAGCAATTGATTCAATATAATCACTTCATTTCCTGTCAGTGAAAAATAGGGATCTTCAGAAGGTGCAAAAAGTTGTTACCATCCATCCATTCTGATGGAAGACAGAAAAAGTTTCTCTGTAGTGAATAATTAAAATCAGTTTTGTCTTGGGCATTAAAATTTATAAGCCATTACTTGCACCAGTTGACCCATAATTTGAAGTGAATTTTGAGAGAAGCTGCTAGTTTTATTTTATCGAACTTAACAGGGGTGAATAGTTGTATCATCAAAATAAATACTTAAATGCGAATAGATAGCATCGGGAATGTCACAGATGAAGATAAGAAAAATTGTAGGTCTGATGACAGAATCTTTTTCTCTCTCTTACACTTTTGGCCCTCTTTCAGAACCATTCCATGAGAAGCTTATTATCCTGAAAAATTGTTGTAAGAGAATCTAAACTTATTTATAAATGAAACTTTGTCTGTGTGTGTGTGTGTGTGTATCCGTTACCTATAGACTCCGAAACGGCTGAACCGATTTCCTTGAAAATTTATACAGTTGTACTATAAGCATCTGCAAGTGTTGTTAGCTAGGTTTTGTGCCGAGGTACCCTCGATAAATATCGAAAATCGATAATCGAAAAAATCGGGTTATAGAAGGAGTGGTTCGATTTTAATCAAATTTGGTGCACTCATAGACAAAGACATAAGAAACGATATTCAGAAGTTTCAAGGTTGCAGTTCTTACAATAGTGCAGAAAATTTGATATCGATACCAGGAAATCAAAATTTGACTTACATCCATTCATTTTTCTTTCAGTCTACGGTTTCGCTTTAACTGGAAACAACTATTGCTTTTTAGTCTTTCGTGCCATCGTCCGAAGAGTCTGAGCTCCAGGACCATGGATTAGTTTTAAAGCTTTCATTACACCCGAGCAACGCCGGGCTATACTGCTAGTGATCTTATAAATTTCTTATAAATTTCAACCAAAGTCAGTCGTGGCTGTTCGGTCAATGAATGCCAAATGTTTTCTAGAAGAGAAACGACTAATATTACCTATACAATTCTAAGATGTTTTTATGTACACACTTTTCTTCATTTCTTTGTTTTAGCTTATACTTATTTTCTCTTTAATTCAAATTTCCTGTGTTAAACTGTGAGGTATTTTCCGTTTGTTTTTTTTTTTTTGGTTTTTATATATATATCCGTGTTTTTGTTCTCCCCCCCTTTTTTGGAGTTCATGCTTCATTTGGGAGGAAAAAAAAAAAGTTTGAAATTTATATTTATTCTGTTATGCGAAGCTACTTTGGCCAAGTTATCAGCAGCCATTACAGCTCCATGCCACGTGTTGTTCTTTGAATGGGAATTTACCTAGCAGGCTGACTCGCTGTAGATTTTTGGGAAAAGCAAGAATTGAAGAATGAATCTTTAATTCAAATTTCCTGTGTTAAACTGTGAGGTATTTTCCGTTTGTTTTTTTTTGTTTTTTTGTTTTTATATATATATCCGTGTTTTTGTTCTCCCCCCCCCTTTTTGGAGTTCATGCTTCATTTGGGAGGAAAAAAAAAAAAAGTTTGAAATTTATATTTATTCTGTTATGCGAAGCTACTTTGGCCAAGTTATCAGCAGCCATTACAGCTTCATGCCACGTGTTGTTCTTTGAATGGGAATTTACCTAGCAGGCTGACTTGCTGTAGATTTTTGGGAAAAGCAAGAATTGAAGAATGAATCTTTAATTCAAATTTCCTGTGTTAAACTGTGAGGTATTTTCCGTTTGTTTTTTTTTTTTTTTGTTTTTATATATATATCCTTGTTTTTGTTCTCCCTCCCCCCTTTTTGGAGTTCATGCTTCATTTGGGAGGAAAAAAAAAAAAAGTTTGAATTTTATATTTATTCTGTTATGCGAAGCTACTTTGGCCAAGTTATCAGCAGCCATTACAGCTCCATGCCACGTGTTGTTCTTTGAATGGGAATTTACCTAGCAGGCTGACTCGCTGTAGATTTTTGGGAAAAGCAAGAATTGAAGAATGAATCTTTAATTCAAATTTCCTGTGTTAAACTGTGAGGTATTTTCCGTTTGTTTTTTTTTTTTTTTTGTTTTTATATATATATCCGTGTTTTTGTTCCCCCCCCCTTTTTGGAGTTCATGCTTCATTTGGGAGGAAAAAAAAAAAGTTTGAAATTTATATTTATTCTGTTATGCGAAGCTACTTTGGCCAAGTTATCAGCAGCCATTACAGCTCCATGCCACATGTTGTTCTTTGAATGGGAATTTACCTAGCAGGCTGACTCGCTGTAGATTTTTGGGAAAAGCAAGAATTGAAGAATGAATCTTTAATTCAAATTTCCTGTGTTAAACTGTGAGGTATTTTCCGTTTGTTTTTTTTTTTTTGTTTTTATATATATATCCGTGTTTTTGTTCCCCCCCCTTTTTGGAGTTCATTTGGACTTTAACTAAGTTTTAACTTAGTTAAACTCCACTTTTGTAAGTTTGTGTTTTTTTTTTTTTTTTTTTTTCAAAGGATTGTTCGTGTTCGTTTGTTTTTTTTTTTGTTTTTTTTTTAATAGGAGTAGATAGGTCACACTATCGCCCGGTCTATACTCCTCCCACGTCTATTGAACTGGAGTAGAGGCTCGTTCCTTGTTTCCTGTTTAGGATGTGGTTTCCGGTTTTCACTTCTCTCTCTTCAGACCTTGGTACTGGTGCTTCCGTGAGTTTCCTGCGATCTGGCCGGTTGGTGGCAATGGCTCATCACTGTGAGGGTACCGGGTTGGCAGTTTCCTGGTTGCTGCTTCCGACTGGTAGTTAGGAGCCCTAACTCTTGCGTAGCGTCAAGAGCGGCTGCTCTGATCAACAGTTGTATAATATCGGGGTTCTTGTAGTGCCATGTCGCGCATGGATAGGTGTCCCTGCAAGCGCTTTCGGTGGGCAACCCCGAGGCCACACCTTGTTGCAGCCCTAGCCAGTCTCCCTCCCAGCACAGATCGTGGGTAATGACCGCCTGTATCCTCTACCCTAGGTCCCTTTCTATAAACAAAACATGACAAGACAAAACAGAAATGACCCTAAACCAGCTAAATCCAAACCACCTAAGCCCATTAACCTCTCCTTCACTAATATCCGAGGCATTCGTACTAACTTTGCTAGTGTAGAAGCGTTCCTGCATGAAAAGTCCCCTGACATCCTCGCGCTCTGCGAAACTAACCTCAACTCAACTATTCCCTCCTCTGACCTCTTCATCCCTGGTTATCTTCCCCTTTTAAGGAAGGATTCTACTGTCCACATGCATGGGCTGGGTGTTTATGTCAGCGAACACCTCCCCATAACTAGGGTGACTTCACTCGAATCTACTGACCACCAATACATATGTCTCCGCTTGTCTCTCCTCAGTTCGGTTAGCTACCTATTCTTCCTTTACCGTTCTCCCTCCTCTCCTGACTGCTCCCTACTAGATAGCATTGCCGACGACATAGATAAGGCTATTTCCTATCACCCAGTTGCCCACATATTTGTATTTGGAGACCTCAATGCCCATCACTCTGAGTGGCTTGAAAACGCTGTTACTGATTCGGCGGGCATTCACGCCATGAACTTTGCTATTTCCCAATCCCTTACGCAAGTGGTGGACTTCCCCACTCGCTTCCCAAGCACACCCTCGGGTCATTCCTCACTGCTAGATATATGTTTCACCTCTGCGCCCGACGCCTGTCAAGTCTCGCAGCTTTGCCCTCTCGGCAACTCCGACCACGCTGTAGTCTCCCTCAGTATTTCTTTCCAATCTCACTCCCCCCAGGATCCCCCTACTCATAGAACCTCCTACCTCTACCAAAAAGCTGACTGGGATGCCTTTCGCGATTTCCTCTGCGACGTCCCTTGGGGAAAAGTGTTTGACCTATCAGTTGATGACTGTGCCTCTGAGGTCTCGTCATGGGTGAAAGCTGGCATTGATGCCTTCATACCCACCAGGAAGTATTGCTTAAAACCTCATTCCTCTCCGTGGTTCTCTCCGGCCTGCTCAGCCGCCATTGCCCACAGGAACCATTACTTCCATCTATTCCAGAGACAGCCAACTGATCACAATAGGCGCCTGTTCACATCCGCTCGCAGTGAGTGCAAGAGAACCCTAAATGACGCCAAACAGTTGTTTGCGGAGAGAATGCGACAGCACATAGCTGACCGCAAGTTCGGCTCCAAGGACTATTGGAGGATTTGTAAACGAGTGCTCAACAATAGGAAATCCTCAATACCTCCTTTAATCCATGGATTTGACGTTCTCACGTCATCTGCTGAGAAAGCTGAGTGCTTTGCCCGCAGATTCTCATCCAACTCCACACTCGACTCGTCCGGAGTGCACCCACCCGACTTCCCTATTAGAACTGAGGCCAAACTGCATGACGTGTATATTACCCCGACAATAGTATCCAGAGTAATTTCAAAACTCGACCCCCATAAGGCGTGTGGAGACGATGGAATCCCGGTGATAGTCCTTAAGAGGTGTGCCCCTGAACTTTCCCCTATCCTCGCTAAACTGTTTAACTACTGCCTTTCTGCTTCCTGCTTTCCTGCATGCTGGAAATTCTCCTCAGTCGTTCCTGTCTTTAAGAACTGTGGTGAACCCTCGGACCCATCCAACTATCGCCCTATCAGTCTTCTACCAATATTCGGGAAAGTGTTCGAGGCTATAATAAATGCTGAAATAGTTCATCATCTCGCCGCCCACAAACTGTTCTCCGACAGGCAATATGGATTCCGATTTGACAGGTCCACAGCCGACCTGCTAACTACTGTAACGGAGTACATGCTACAGGCCCTTGATGAGTCTGACGAGGCTCGCGCGGTTGCTCTGGATATCTCCAAGGCTTTCGACAGGGTTTGGCACCCTGGCCTCCTCTGCAAACTACGCGGTTATGGTATTACCGGTCGCCTGCTTGACCTAATCCAATCTTTCTTAAATAACCGCAAAATGAAGGTCGTTCTGAATGGGCGTGCCTCTTCGTCCTACAGCACGAATGCTGGTGTCCCACAAGGCTCTATCCTGGGCCCAACGCTCTTCCTTATTTTCATCAACGACCTCCCAGATGAGATCAGGTCCCAAGTAGGCATCTACGCAGATGACACTACAATATACTCCCGCTCCAGTAAGAAACCTGTCGTGGCGGACAGACATAATCTCGCTGCTGACCTTGAGCGGGATCTACACTCTGTGGTGATCTGGGGCAAGAAGTGGCTTGTCAACTTCAATTCCTCTAAGACCAAGCTGTTGTCTGTCAACCATTACAGGCAACCTCTTCTGCCTCCCATAAGCATGGACCAGATGATTCTCCCGGAGAGTAATACACTACGCCTCCTCGGACTTACCCTGTCCTCAGACCTCAAATGGAACCACTATATTGAATCCATAGCAAAATCTACTGCTAAGAAGATTGGGTCACTATGTCGATCCAGGATGTTTTTTCCACCTGAATCCATCCTGCATATATACAAGTCAACCATCCGTCCGTGCATGGAGTACTGCTGCCATTTATGGTCAGGTGCCCCTGCCGTTCTCCTCAGTGTTCTTGACAAGCTCCAAAGGAGAGTCTGTAATGTGATAGGTACTGATCTGGCGATTCGTCTGCAGCCACTTCCCCATCGTCGAAATGTGGCCTCCCTCTGTCTCTTCTATAAATACTTTCATGGCTTCTGCTCGGATGAGCTTAAGTCACTGATGCCTCCTCAACAAGTGTTTACCCGTTCAACCAGACTGGCAACCGGGTCCCACCCATTCACAGTCAGGTTAGCCAAACGCAGACGACAATTCTACTCCTGCAGCTTCCTCTCTCGCACTTCCCGCCTGTGGAACTCACTCCCGTATTCTTGCTTTCCTGACGGCTACGACCTCCAGAAATTTAAAAGCAAAGTTAATACTCACCTACTAACCACTGGCCTCTAGCTCTCTCTCCCCTCCCCTGTATAACCTTCCCTTTCTCTCCGCCCATGTACCTGTCATTGCACCTGCTTTCTCAGTTTTCTATTGTTCCTTTCTAACTAGGTTGTACTCCTCACTCTTTTCTAATTAATCTTTCTACATTTATGTAACCCCCTGCACATCAGTGGCGTTTCTGCCTTGCTCGGGGTGAAATGATTAAAAAAAAAAAAAAAAAAAAAAATAACCTAATTTAACATTTCGTAAGGGAAACAACCCTGGAAACATATGATTTTGTAATGATAAGTTTCTTATAAGTTTCTATGGTAACAAAAACATGAAGTTTAACATAGATAAAAAAATTTAGAAATTATTTTAAAAATTTTAATTTTAAATAATTTGCATTAAGATTTTGAATTCTCGATTTGTAAATAAAGTCTTTTTTGTAGAATTAATAACCGAAAACATTGAGTAACTAGAAGAAATTTAAAAGATGATGAAATTTTAAATAGCAAAGAAAAAATGAAAACAATTCTTATATAAAAACTCATTATTCATCAATTTTTTTCTTCTTCAGAATATGATTTCCTAACATTATATTATTTATAAAATCAATTAAAAGTTCATCTACATTAGAAATGGCGTAGTTTTAATCCATTAAAGATTTTTCTATTCGGGGCAGATTTTCGGAAAATGGTCTCGTAATTAAAAGAAATGTTACATGATTTGTATTCCCCACTGAGTCCTGCATTTTACTTCTAGAAGTTTTATGCAATTAATTGGAGTGTGTGTGTGTGGGGGGGGGGGTAACAGATGTACAAAAATATACTTTAACTAAGATTTTTTAAAAATAATAATTGCATAAATAATTTCACTCATTTGTGAATAAGTCATGAAATTTTCATTAAAATCAGGCAGTTGATTTTTGCAAGGATTTTCAACGTCAAAAACGACTTTCGTAATATTACGTTTTCCTTAATAGTCATATTATGTAAATATGGCGCGAATCTCTGACGGATAACTAAAAATAGTTATTTTCACTGAAATTTCGAACGTGTTAAAAAAGATAATTTTTTTAAAAAATAATCACAACAAAATTTGATCTTTTCTCTTAATAATAGCATAAACATTTTGATGATAAAACTTTGTTTTTATTAAGTTGCAACATCATACTATTTTTTAACATCATACTATTTTTTTTTGTTTTTGACAATTGAGTAGAGATACCGAGTCTAATGTGATGGATAAACTACAATACAAAAGACTTTACAACGATCCAATTTTTAAACAGCTAGAAACATCTAAACTGCGTTTGAATTCCAAAATTTACTGTGATTTTCTAGAGCAATATTTCTTTGAATGGCTTGATAACCAATCTTTAGCCAAGCGTAGATCTATGATCTTTATGCAAGACAACGCACTAAGTCATGCGTCAATGTTTACTAAATCCTGGTTGAAAGAAAAGGGATTTGTTGAAGATTCTCTTATGGACTGGCCTTCAATTAGCTGTGACTTGAATCCCATTGAGAACCTGTGGAGCATCCTCAAAAGAGATATTTATTCTAATGGAAGGCAATTCAACAGCAAGTGTGACCTCTGGGAGGTAGTTAAAGTTGCTGCAAACAACTTACCAACCGCTAAAATTGCAAATCTAGCATTAGATGTTGACAATAGGATGCCAAGAGTTATTGAAAAGAAAGGAACATTTGTGCAATACATTTTAGGAGGTTCTTATTATTTTTTTGCCAATATATCTTTTATTTTTAAAATAAAATGCTTTTTTAATATTTTTCCTCTAAGAAATTGACGAATTTGTTCTAAAATCTTTTCATATTATTTTTTTACATTAGTTTTACAAGGTATAATAATGTAAAAGTATCAAAAGAAATAGTTGCAAATAAACTACTGAGAGTCAAATTAGACTGTTTTGTTAACTTAGTAAAATT
Organism: Ascarosepion bandense; assembly: GCA_037127315.1. Taxonomy (NCBI): domain Eukaryota; kingdom Metazoa; phylum Mollusca; class Cephalopoda; order Sepiida; family Sepiidae; genus Ascarosepion; species Ascarosepion bandense. Next base: position 89,074 of record JBBBDQ010028598.1, on the reverse strand, counting down.
TTTCCAACCAAAAACAATAATTTTCTCTATCACTATATATCTAAGCTAATAATTCGCTTTCAAGAATCTAAACAACATCATAATAGGATTTTTAACATTAAAGACGCAACTCTTTATACCAATTCATAATATGCATATAATCTCTAGACGCAGTTTATGAATGCTTACTAAAGGCCCCTATGTTAAAATGGAATACTTTAAGGGAAGCACTAGTGAGATCGGTAAAAGAGGATGGATTTTCTAAGCGCCACTTAAATGGCGCAAAAGGACAAATTCACTACTCAGTTGTAATAGGTTCTAGCGAGACCAGCTTGCGAACCATTGCACAGAGTAATGCAACCCAGAAATCTGAAGACTCATAACAATATCGAAGAATCCATTTCAGAAGCTAAGCAAAGTATTGATAGAAACATTTGTCAGTAAAAACGAAAATAATTATGATGAATCCGGATTCCTCTGTCAGTATTACCGTGTAAACTGTATACAAGTGGATAAGTTTACAATCTCCAGAGGCCTTCTACGAAGTGTTGTTCCATATTATGTACCTTAACAAATATTCAGTGAAATAGAGATGAAAGTTTAAAAAAAGGAACTTAAAGAAGATATAAAAAAAAAGCTCTGTAATATCCTTTACTGGTATTAACTTTTCCAAAGTTTCGTAGGATCCGCTCCAAAAGGAAAAATTGGCAACTACTCCCCGGACCCCTTCAAATGAGGTAAAATTTGTTGTTTATTGGGAAGAAATGGCTTAATGCATCTAAAAAAATATCTCTCTTTTAACCGCCTGAGACAACCATTGCAATTTTTGCCTTCCATCAACATGGCTAATGCTAACCTCCAGGAGAGTGACTTAATGAGCATTTTCAGGCTAAAGTTTTCCGCTAACATGAAGTAGAAAAATGATATTGAATCAATTGCTAACACTACTCCTAGATAGATCGGTTTACTGTGTTGTGCTAGACAATTTTTCTCTCTAGAATCAATCTTACATATCTTTGTCTACTATTCTTCCATGCTTTGAAGATTGCTGCCACTTATGGCCCGGTGCTCCTGCTATATATTTAGAGATTCTTGATAAAATCCAAAGAATCTGATTTTTTTTGCCTGCATCTAACATCTTCTTCACAACCGTAATATATCTTTTCTATAAATATTTTCATGATAATTATTCTGATAAACTTTCATCTATGCTACTTAGACCTCATGAATTATATAGATTGGGGGCGAGGTCTCATCATTTTACATTTGAAATGGCTTGTTGAAATGTAACCGTAAGTTCTATGCTAACGGTTTCTTCTGTTGCACCTCTCGTTTATAAAACTCCCTTTCTGTTTTTTGCTTTCCAGTCAAATTTGATCCTCAAACATTTAAATGCGACGTCCATCATTATATTTTGTCCTCTTAATTCCTCTTCTTTTGCTGTTCTCTTTCCTCAATGTTTTTCATATATTTTCTCACATATCTCTGCAAGATAACTCCTCTGCGTTTTAGTGACTTCATTGCCTTGCTTTTTGAGGGGGATTAAAATGTACAACGTAACATGAATCAAATTAATCTCTTGACTGATTTTGGGTACTGCCTTTTAATCCCAACCTCCAAGAACAAAATTCTTTAGCGGAACTAAAGTGTTACTCTTACATGCACTCGGATTTCATCCTGACTCGCCGTCTTAGTAATGTGATCACTTTCCAAACTAGGCTATAATTAGTCAGCTAAGTACAATACGTGATACACGCTCTGGGAGATTATGTCTCGAAAGAGTAGGTTGCCATTACTTTCTGCGGTAGACTTGTTGCCAACCAAGGATAAAGAAACCACTATGTACTGCTATTTAACCCATAGCCGGATGAAAAAGCGACGGATTAATACGTTTTCCAAATATATTTGCGCGTAAGTGAATGCAACAAATTCAACTGGAATTCGAACTCCGCCCTCCGATTTCTTGTTCCGAGTCGATATTCACTGCACGACAAAGTAGCAAACCTATCCACATACCCATTAATACACGATTGTTACGAAAATCTCACTTAATAACGATGAAGCATACATGAAACACTGAAAATTTCACAAGAATATAATTCATTAATTTTCGTAACATAAAATGAAAATAAAATCAAACTTTTTTGGCCCAATTCAGTTTATCATGAATGGAAGAAAATGCGAAAGACAGCGACATCGTAATCCGAAGAGGCATTGTGATAGTGAAAGACGCTTTACGAAAGTGCTTCATTGTTATGTAATATCTCAACTTATCTATGGCTACGAATGTTTAATAATTTTCTCACAGATGAATAAGTGACTTGAAGTAAGATAGATGAAGTTCTACCTACGAATGCTAAGAATATCATGGGAACATGTTAAGAATTATGTAAATAACAAGAAACCAGTATCATCATAGAAGGCACGAAGACCAATGTCAGAAAATAATGAGAAACCAAAATAATGTACAACTTTAGAATAACGAAACGATCAAACTTTGTAACCTTACATCTTGTTTTTCTCACCCTCGTCTTTCCGATGTCACTTCACAATTTCTTAAAAGTTCTCGGAGTCGGTAACCATAATCGATTCTGCGACAAGTAATGACCACGACTCTATTTGGCTCTTGCAGCCAAAATGGCTGATGGCGCACCCCCAAACGATATGGTAGCCACTACAGATTCTTTTTACGCCTTTTAACGAGTGGCATATTAAAATATGGTACTTGCAACTTGAGGTAGATTTTACAGTCCGGAGAATCACGTCTCAAGCCACGAGATTCGCAACACATGTACCAAGACTACCCAAAAATAGCAAGCTGAAACTTCTCGTCGACACGGACGCGCCTGTCTGCATGATACCTCACAAGAACGAACCTCCCGTTAAGCCCACTCTGATCAAACATCAAGCAGCTAAATGCTACACCATTGAAACCTAGTGTAACTATTCTCTCACGCTACACATTGACATGCTATAAGACTATACCTGGTCATTTATCCTGGTGAAGTTGCCCTTTTTGGTGCTGATTTTCTGGCGTACTATGATTTATTTCATCATTATTTTACCCCAAGCAAGACAGTACTGCCAGTGGTGAGCAGAGAGTTACATAAGAGGTGAGTGATTAGAAAGAGGAACAAGTTACAGAGTGTGTCAGAGGATGTATATTTTGTCAAGAACCCCGAGATGAATAGCAGAGGCACCCGACCAAATGTGACAGCGTCACATAGGAAATCGCGGACCGACTCCCAGTATGCTCTTTGGTAGCAGTAATATATTCTGCTAGTCGGAGGTTTCTGGAGTTAGGGGAATTTGAAGGTGGTATTAAAGGAAACCACAACATGATCAGAGTTATCAAGAGGGCAAAGCTGCATGACATGGTAAGAATCAGGGATAGAAGAGAAGCAGATATCTAGCAGTGAGTCAGTTCCATTAGGGCTATTAGAGAAACGCGTGGGAAAATCAACCACTTGCGTAAAAGATTGAGTCATTGAAAAGTTCATGGTATGGACACTAGCAAGATCTGTGACAGAGTTTTCCAGCCACTTGGCGTGGTGGATATTTGTGACGACGGCCACCGGCCGATAGTCGTGATGGCTTCGACACAGTAGCTGGTCTTCAAGTCGTCTATTATAACGGTGTTCTTCCTCGACCACGCTGTGAATTTTGATCCTAAGGAAGTAACGTTGAAATCTAGCTGTCTTTTTATCAACTTAACCAGACTGGACGCCCATGCACAATTGTGTTAATGAAAACGGCAGTAAAAGTAAATTGAATGACGCCTGAAAAAAGTCTTTATATACAAAAAAAAAAAGAAAAAAAGAAAAGAAAAAGACATAGAGTATAACAGTCGTCAATTCGTCAATTTCTTATCTTGACAACGGAGCGAAAGTTTTGCCTAAGAGGAACGTTTGTCTTCTTAACATTAATTCAAGCTTTTTGTTGGTAATGTCTGTCACTTCAATCAAAGTTTTTAAGTTGTGACAATTCAAAATGTCTTATTCCAGCTTTTCACCGAAGCATTACGGAAACTTCCGAAGATTGATCTTTGTGTGTGCGGGGGAGGGCGGTAATGGTAAATTCGTCTTATCTGCCTTAGCTCAGTGCAGCAACTGGTCTGTTCGTTGCTTACCTTTAACTCTTTCTTGGCTCTTTTTGTTTGTTTACATCTTCTTCCTATTGGAGGCACGTTATTTGACTTTAACTCTTTTCGGTCGGTCGGCGACAGGTTTCTCTACGACTCTTTACACCTTCAACCAGGACTCTATAGGAGGCAACTGTCACTGTCTTTACGGTTGGCACCCAACGTAGTGGCAATTATCTCTGTCTCTGTACATCTTTATCGGAGGCTGCCGTCTCTATCTCTACGGTCGTGGCATCCCAGTTGGGAACCATCTCTGCATTGCCGTTACATCTCGACTGTTCCCGATCCAAATGCAACTCAGCTTCAACTCTCTTTTTGGCCCTCCGGGGCTTTGTTTTTATGCCTGTCATAAGTTCTCTTGAGGGAGGCATGGAAGGACGCGGGGTGTCCATGCAAATCAAGTCTTTAGCAGATCAAATCACTCCCGCCTTCGCACTTTGAAGCGGAGTTACTTTCTTCCCTTAGTTTAACCAATGAACTAGCAATATTTCTAGTGACATAATTTCTTTTCGTCTTCTTCCCTTTTGATTCAACTTATCACATCATTTATATTTCAGATTTTAAAATCTGTTCACATCGAATTCGATAATTTGAGAATTTAACTTTACTTGGCCTCATCAAAAATTTTGGACCATCCCGAAACAATGTTTTGACTACAGCTTATTTTTCGGCCTCACCATCTGTAAGGCTTCCGCTTTGTCACATAATTGCTGCCAATGGAAAGACCCCGTCTGACCTGCTATTTACACCTGCAATGTTTTTCAATTCACCCAGCCAGTTTCCAAGATTTTCAAAATTTTGCAATATTTTTTTTCACAATTCATTAGCTGCGTTTATATTGCAACCGATAATAAACAATTTTATTATCTATTAGGCTTATTTTCCTCTCTACTCATATTCGAACAAATAATCTGCGCAATTAGTAATACCACAAATAATAATTTCTTTCGCTCTGTCGTGCTAAAATAGTGTTATATTGTTCCGCATGCAAAAATAGTGTTACACATTAAAATCTCCAAACAAAAATATATGAGCAAACGGATGAGAGGAAATGGCTTTATCTATATTGTTCGAGATGCTATCAAGTACGAAACAGTCAGGAGATGAAGGAGAGTGGTGGAGAAAAAAAAGGTAGCTAACCGAGCTTAGTAAAGAGAGACGGAGACACATGTAGAAATGATCTGGTGAGTCAAGAGAAATCACCCTAGCCAGTCAAGGTTAGTTTCACAGAGAGCTGAGCTAAGATATCAGGTGAGTTTACTTGGAGGAAGGATTCAACGCTGCGAACATTGGTACGGATATCATGGATGTTCGCGAAAGAGATGTTAACAGGTTTAGGTGATTTTTGCTTAGATGGTTTAGTTTTAATTCTTACTTTGCGTGATGTCATAATTAGATTTTTGGTAAGGAGAGGCTTAGAGTAGTAGTATCAGTCAGTTGTCAAGTGCAACATCTGTAGGAAGGAAACTGGTGCAGACGGCAGTATAATGTGGCCTCAGGCCTGCCCACTGGAGGCACTTACAGAGACACCTATCCATACGCGACATGTTATTACAAGAAACCACGATATTATCCAAATGTTGATCAGAAAGCCCCGAAAGACGCTAAGCAAGAGTTCGGGCTCCTAGTTACCAGTCGAAAGCAGAAAACAGGAAACTACCAACCCGGTACCCTCTGAATGAAGAGATGTCACCACCATTCACACACATTACAAAAAGCTTGCGATAGCACTACTATTAAGGCCTGGGGAGAGGGAAGAAACCTGGAACCCCTTCCTAAACAGGAAACAAGGAATGAGCCTCGACTCCTGAATATTAACCGGGCGATAGTAGGGTCTATCTACTCCAATTTTAAAATAAGACAAAATAAATTGGCAGTAAATATGAATACGAGAACGCTCTTCGACAATAACACGAATATCCTAGTTACAGAAACTTGCATCCCCATAACACAACCAGAATCAGCGAGAATATTTTGAAATCTTGAATCAGTCAGTCAGTTAAGTGCCATACGTGATACACGCTTGGGCGATCATGTCCCGAAAGAGACATGACTGACTGGGCAGGAGATTATCCCGCAGTAGGTTGCCATTGCTTTCTGCGGTAGACTGGTTGCCGACCAGGGCTATAGAACCCAATCTGTCCTGCTATTTAACCCATAACTGGAAGGAAGAGACGGATTAATACCTTTCCCAAGGGTATTTGCGCGTAAGTGAATACAAGGGATTCAACTGGAATTCAAACTCGCCTCTCCGGTTTCTCGTTCCGAGCCGATATCCACTGTACCACAACGCACATCTCCTAGTTTCACGTCAAGACGTTTGAACAGTCAGCGTAATCCCACCCGCAACGACTATCACAGCACAATTTAGATTATGCCAAGAAAGCATTCAGAAAGATGCTAAAATACAGTATAGTCTACCCTTCAGACAGCCCATGTGCCTCGCCATTACACTTAGTACCGAAACCTGCGGCACGGAATATCGAATATGCGTTGATTACAGGAAACTCGATGCTTCGACCATTCACGACCGCTATCCTGTCCCCTACATCCACGACTTTGCGTCACAACAACAGGGAGCACGCATATTTTCTAAGATCGACCTGACCAAAGCATATTACCATATCTCCGTAGCTCCGGAGGATATTCTGAACACAGCCGTTACAACATCCTTTGGTTTATACGATTTCATGAAAATACCATTCAGTTTGTGTAACGCAGCTTAAACGTTTCAAAGACTAATACATGAGCGTCTACGTGAATTGCTGTATGTATGTAAGCGCATCGACGACATCTTCGTAGCCAGTAAAGACGGCAACACCCACAGACGATATTTACATGAAGTGTTCCAGCGTTTGTCACACACTATTTATTTTGTAAAAAATTACAAAATTATGGCACAAGGCCTAAAAGGGGAGGGGGAGAGGTTGGTTCTCGCTTAACTATCCTATACCTAGCTAAACACTATCACGACCCATTCACTCGTTACAATTTGCACAGTCACCAAAAGAACCCATCCATCTACTCCCAATCCTTCGTACACCACAATGCCACAAACTAACAAGGGGCACCTAAAAATAGGGAGAATAACCCATGACAATAAAAATGTATTTATGTACAATATAATATATACAATAACATGTACAATATAATATAAAATATTTAATGAAAAATGAAATGATGGGAGGGGGATGAACCCAAAAATAAACTAAAAATACAACAAATTTTTGAACTAAAATAATAATCAATGTTAGTAAGAACCGTCCATCCCAGAAAACAGAGTGGCCGCTGTATTCCGCCAAACGGCGAAATCAAGAAGCACACTCGCTAAGGGAGTGGGGATGGGGGTAAAAATTAGCGGAATGGGACAATAAAAGGCTGAACCAGCCGAGATAAAAAGGAGACCAAAACAAACTGGGGAGGTTGGGAATCTCGACATGGATCATAACAAAAGAGAAAGCCGGGTACAGGCTAGGAACACATTCATTCACTTTAACTAGGTACACAAAAGAGAACTAGCTTAACCAGGGGAGGGTTCCAGAGGAATCCACCCCGATGTAACCAGCAGATCTAAAAGAGAAAATCAAGATTAGCCCCGTTCAAGCGAACCAGGCTCGCCACATTTACCCACCTTTTGTTGAAGTCTGTCGAAATCAAACGTTTCCAATCAGTTCTAATCTTTATTTTGAGCTGATGCTCAAAATAACAGATCAGATCCTGATGTGAAAGACGCTGACCTCGCAAGACTTCCTCCATTCGCGTCGTCCAAATCACCATTCGAGCCGTGGCTAGCAGCGTTTGTCACACTACAGTCTCATACTAAACACGGACAAGTGTGTATTCGGCTCAGGTCACACCGACTTTCTTGGGCACTAACTATACTGCTGCTAATGGTATCGCTCTGTTACCGGAGAAAGTGAAAAAAAATCCAAGACATCCCAACGCTCACATCAAGCAATTGCGCCATTTCATAGGTATAGTAAACTTCTACCGACGATTTATCCTAAAACTGTTCGGCCATTCTCCATCCACTTACGAAGCTCTTACAGCGACGGAATAAGAGAATCATATTAGAATAAGAGAATCATATTAGAATAAGAGAATCATATTAGAATGCGACCCCCTGAATGTATTTCGCACAGTCAAGACCACGATAGCAAATTTCACGAAACTCTCTGACATTGAATGTGATCCATGTACCCGGATTTATCTGACGATAAAAGTATCAGACGCAGAGGTAGGCACAATGATTGAACAAGAGTTAAACTTGCAACGAAAACGCATTGCGTATTTTTCCGCCAAGCTAACACCAGCAATACTAAAATACAACAATTTCTTCCGGAAAGTATTGGCAATATATTTAACCATTAAAAGGAAGGTCGAAACTTTACGATCTTCACAAACCACAAACCACGGACGACAGTAATGAGCACGAGCTCATACAAGTACACTTCTCGTTAGATCAGGCACTTGGACTGCATATCACAGTTTTTGACAGACTTACGACACGTAAATGACAATGACAGTGCAGTTTCCGATACACTGTATTGAACAATAATCTCGCAAATAACATCTTGAGTCAAAATTTAATAGCAGATGAACAGAAATCCGACTCGACGTTACCAGACGTGCTCACAGACACCTCTTTGAAGCTTCAGTAGTTCCCCGCACTCTTCGGCGACAAGAAACTTTATTGCAAAACGACACTAGACACTCCTAGGCCATATGTACCCACAACGATGCGAAAACAGGTATTCAGGCACTGTCATAGTTTATCTCACCCGAGCAAGTGAGCTACTGTCAAACTCATAACTGACTACTTTGTTTGGCCTAACATGAACACCGACATTCGAGATTGGGTTTCTACGTGTTTAGAATGTCAGAAATGCAATATTCACCGACACACGATATCTCTAATCGGTACGTCCAGTTCACCTAACGCTCGTTTCTACCACATGCACGCCGCTACCAATGTGTGATGAATACCAATGCCCCTTGAAAATAGTGGATTGTTTCTCCCGATGGCCAACAGTCATCCTGATCAAAGCTAACACGATATTAAAAGCAGTCCTGCAATCTTTGGAGCTCCTCAGAAATGACCAAGACATAACGAGGGTCGCAATTTCAGTCATTCCTCTTTTCGGAATGTAATCGTTTATTGGGCTTGAAACAAAGGGGACAGTGTTTTATTATCCTTGCACCAACAAACTTGAGTGCTCTCTAAATACATTCCTGGCCAGCATAAACGATACTACAAATTAGATCGACGATCTTCGCTTAATTTTCTTATCATTAAGAAATATCTTAAAGGAAGATTTGGGTCATTTAACAGTTGAACTCGTTTTCGGCATGCCTCTTTCGCAACCAGAACAGTAATTCTCAACAATCACGAATCCCATCTCCGAAAACCCCCTTCGTTCAAGAGAGACGACAAAAGATGGCCAAATTGACTTAAACATCGCCGCGACATCGACCAACAGACGTATATGTCCCTCATCAGCTACGCGACTGCGAATTCGTCTTCGTGAGGAACGACACCTTCAATCGATCACACACACAGGATCACACACATATAAGGAGCCTTTTACAGTCCTCGATCTCACGTACAAACATACTGCGATCGAGCGTGGTAATCTCACAGATACCGTCTCAAGTGATCGTGGGAAACCCCCCTCCATTGAAACGACGACAGTTCTGTCTAATGTACCGACAGCTACAACTGACGCCAAGTGAGATTGTAACATCACCTGACGTACGCCAGTTCTGTTGACCTATTAGTGTCTAGAAAACCTGTCGAATCTGTTGCTAGAACTTGCGAAGCCTGCCGGTCGATTGATCCTGCGCCGGTACGTTGGGAAAAGGGGACGCTAGGCGTAAAAGCAACTTGGAATAAATTGGCGATGGATATTACCCACTACAGAGGCGGTCATTTTCTAACACTTATTGACTGCGGGCCTTCTCGATTCGTGATATGGCGACCGCTGCGCCAGCAGGACTCCGCTAGTGTTATTCATCAACTGGAGGCAATTTTCTGTGAGAGGTGCCCGCCAGCTGAGATCCTGACGTATAATGTTACTGAATTCACGTGTCAAAACTTCAAGAAATTTTTAAACAGTTGGGGGATACACTTGAGATTTAGATGTGCCTATGAACCAGCTGGGAATGGAATTGTGGAACGTTGTTATAGGAGTATAAAAACTATCGCATCCAGAAAACAATGTTCGGTGTCAGAGGTGGTCTACTGGCACAATGTCACTCCCAAGGACAGTCTTTCAGCTTCCACAGCACCGGCCGATATGTTGCATAGGTACCATGTTAGTGTACAAAACATTGATACCGCGCACTCACATACACCGCAAAACAGTCACGGAATGTACAAAAAAGGGGACATTGTCTGGGTTAAAAGCCCAAAAAGCAGATGCACGACCAAATTCAAAACAGGTCGCATAACCCAGTTAAATAGTCCGTAGTCGGTGCGGATTGATAGCACACCGCAACAAGTAAAAAATTTACGTTCATTTTTAGGATCAGATCCGTTGACAGATTCTAAAAGCGACACAGAGGAGAGTGAACGATTTATATATTTAAAATCTCGTTCGCCAGGTAATTCCTCTAGTACCAGCATTTCAGAGACTAATACTGGAGCATCCGATGACACTTCAGGCCGTAGTTCGTCCGAGAAAGTGACCTTCGTTATTCCTCTTCGAAGAAGTACAGAAGAGACCCACCCCTGTATGCAGCACCTGTGATCAGGAGATCAGTGGGGAGTGTAGCAGTGACTTGCCTCGGCGACCCAAACGGGCCAGAGTCGGGTGTATGTTTTGTAAAGGAGTGTGGCGACGGCGAAATGGCGAGCGTTGGTCAGATGAAAAATCGGACAGCACTTCGTGGTAATATATTTATTTTGAAAAATTACAAAATTGTGGCACAAAGCCGAAAGGGGAGGAGTAGAGGTTGGTCAACACTAGCTATCCTATACCTAGCTAAACACTATCACGACCCATTCACTCATTATAATTAGCTGAATCACCACAAGAATCCATCCATCACCCCCCAATCCTTCATACACCACAATACCACATATTTACAAGGGGCAGCTAAAAAGTGGGGAACAAACCTATAACAAAAAAATGCAGCTATGTACAATATATAATATAATTTAAAACATTCAATGAAAAAATGAAATGATAGGAGTGGGATGAACCCAATAACAAACTAAAATACAACAAAATAAACGATGTTGGTAAGACCCGTCCATCCCACAAAATGAGTGGCCGCTGTATTCCGCCAAACGGTGAAATCAAGAGGCACACTTGCTAATGGAGCGGGGAGGGGTTAAAATAAAGAAATGGGAAAATCGAAGGTTGACTCATCCGAGATAAAAGAAGGTCAAAACAAACTGGGGAGATTGGGAATCTCGAATTGGATCATAACAAAAGAGAAAGCCGGATACAGGCTAGGAACACGTTCATTCACATTAACTAGGTACATAAAAGAGAGCTACCTTAACAAGATCAAACGTTTCCAATTAGTTGCCGAGTTTTCGTTTGGTCAAACGTTTCCAATCAGTTCTAATCTTAATTTTGAGCTGGTGCTCAAAATATCGGATCAGATCCTGATCTGAAAGACGCTGACCTCGCAAGACTTCCTCGTTTCGCGTCGTTCAAATTACCATTCGAGCCGTGGCTAGCAGCAACAGAAAAACCGTACGCTTCATCCCAGAGAACGGGGGTGACACATTATCACAAGCAATCACAAGCGATCAATGAGCAAAAGCTCTCACGGCGCGATGCGAGCAGTCAACTCGCCGATCCGATCCCATAGAAGTGATGTGCTCCGCTTGTCGGAGGATGAATATCGTTCGTTCTGATCTTGGGCGCCGGGTGCCGATTATCTCAGCAACACTGAGTTTTCGCTAATTGCAAACAATTTGACCAGATCTTGACCAAACTCTTTAACTCTGTGTTTAGCAGAGTTATGGGCCGGTAGCTTTAAGCACCTTCCCGATATACTTGCCTTTTCTCAACAGCCTGATAACACTCCTGGTGAACCGGTTGGGATGGACCCCTACCGGAACCAGTCGTTAAACACGACAGTCAAAATCGGGACAAAGATGTGCGACAACCTCAAGTACAATTCATAGAGCAAACCATCGAGACCCGCCTAGACATCGCCCTCCGTAATCTCTCCCTTGTAGCTAGCTGCATCAGCCGGCAAAAACCGGGGAAAGTCAGCCAAATAGCTGCGAAACTTCATCGCGGAGACCAGGTTCCTTGGTAAACAAGCTCTCAAAAGACCACCAAAACGCCTCGCACATGTCGTCAGTCGACCGAAGAGTATGCCCTTCGGGTTGCGAATCTCTCGAATATACCGGTCCCCGCCTCGGCAAATCTCTTCCTTGTGCAGTTCTGCGCTCATGTTCACAGCGTCGGAAGACATCTTGCTTAACCTATGTCTAATTACCTGACCCATGTAACGATCGCTAGTCGAACGCTCCAGGGCCTTGGCTATGGCTATCTCTAGGGGATCCCCACCAACCCTGGCCTGGGAGTAATTAGCTCTAAGAGTCTTCATCTTGTCAGCCTTATCTAGTTTGAGCCCTTTGCTGAACATGGTGGTGAAAGACCTGATACTGCTCTTAAGATTCTCCGACCACTTATTCCCAATGACTCCACCAGTTAACGCCCGCTGCACTAAGTTAATTAGCTGGCGCCGGAAGTCCCGCCTGTCCACTAAGGACACGTTGTGCTTCCAGTAACCAGCCAGTCTAGGCCTATTTTCTAAATCTACCCGGGCACAAACAAGTTTGTGGTCCGCGTAGCCTAACCAGTGGAACATGGAACAATCTAAGAGATCTATGTCGGCTTCACGAACTAATATTCTATCCAGGTAGCTAACTACCCGGTTAGAAGGCTAACTACTAGCCCACGTCCACATCTTACCCACCCTTGTGATCGACCCGGTATCTATCGACGAGTTCATACTCTTCGATGAGATCGACCAAGCTACGATTGCCTTCTTGCTAGCCCCACCCCTATATCCAGTACGCTTAACCAGCAAAGAAACTCCTCTGGCCAGCCGGTCCCCATATGCTGAATAAACGACGTCAGACAGCACACGGGCATCGGCCTTGCAAACAAAGTGAGTCTCTTGGATCGCGGCGACATCCACACCGAAGGATAAGAGGTTCCGAAGCAGGCTAGCCGCCTTACTCCGGTTTCTATGGCCCCTCGCATTCAAGCTGGCTAACTTGATTGACATCCGTTAGATCTGTAAAAGTAATAAAAGAAAAATTACTCTAGTCACATACCGGGTAGAAATCTTTAGCAGTAAGGACCCCGACAGACTGTCCTAGAAAACCCGTTCCTACATCGGACGTAATCCGTCCGCCTAGGACAATACCGCCGACGTGAGTAGGGTACATTAGTTTTAACGCCTTAAAGGGATGGAGCAGCACAGGGCCCTCCCTGCGCAACATTGCGCCATTTTCCTTAGCTCTGGTGTGCCAGTACGGGTTATTTGGATGTTTTTAAAATGTTCCTTGGCCGCGGCTATATGGTCCCAGACCATAAGGTTTTCCCCTGGTGTTCCTGACGAGCCTGAGTACACCGGGAGTAGACTTTCCGTCTATGGAAGTTAATTTAAGTAGAGGCCTCATTAGTTTCCTCCTCTGGCTGAACATCTTTTTCTACGGCGTTTTCGTCTACTTTGCATACGTTCTATCATTTGGGCAAATATTTCTTTTTCTTGGGAGGGGTGGGAGAGGTGGTTGGAGATTTGATTAGGGTGATTAGTATAACTGTAGGGAATGAGGACAGTGAGAATTTTGGGGGAGGGAACAGGAGAGACTGTGTGCCTTTCGGGCGTATGATGTCCTTTCTGGCGAAGTAGGGACAGAAACTGATTTGATTGGTACTTCTTTCTTTTTTGTGCTACTTATTCGGGAAAACTTTCTCTCGCTTATCCGTGTCTCATCTATGCCTCTCTTTAAAGAGGCAGAACGGGGTGCTGGCATTTCAGTTTCTATTTTTTCCTCCTTGCTAGGAGATTGTTGCTGTTTTCCTTCGTCTTGTTTTTGTTCCTTTTATTTCTTTTTCGGAGATTCTTTTTTCCTTTATGGTACATCCTGCTTTGGAGGTGGGTTTTTGGTCTTTGGGGTTTTCTTCCCTGCTACCTGCCACTTGCCTTCCGTCTTGTCCTCCTTTGTTTCCTTAGCTGCTACTTGATTGGTATCCTGTGTTTTTGAGCTCTTGGGTCTGAGATGTCGCATTTCTGAGAGGCACGCCTTCGCCAAGTGTCCTGATGCGCCACAAACCCAGCAAAAGGGCCTTCTTCCTTCTACTAGGACGTAGATAGAACGTCCTCTACACGTTAAGATGTTTGGTATTTCGCCAAACTCCTTACGGGTTACTATTATTTATATTATAACATGACCCGTAAGGGATCCAGCCTTGCTCACAACAGACGCCACTTTAGCTATTTGTCCATACTTTGAGAAGAATGTTTCTAGGTGATCCTCCGTTATGTCCATGGTTACCCCATGCAAGGTTACTTTGGTCTTGCGGGTGCCATATATTCTGTTTGCAATCGAAGGTTTCCGGCTATCAATGTAGTTCCAGCCAACTGCCTAGCCTCTTCTTCTGTTGACAAAAGAAAATGTCCCACATTGCGTGGCTTCTTCTGGCCACCATTTTGGCCTGTATATTTAGCTTTTTTATCGCTTCCTCAATTGATTCCCTGCTGACGCCCAAAAACTTTGGGTTTTTTCATCTTTTGTTAGCATTTAACGCTTCCGGCACCGTCAATAATTCATTCCCGGATATATAATCCTGGTATTTTTCTTTTATTGAAGCATAATTTTCTTCGTTTTTTGGGGGAGGCTTTACTTCTTCCATGCCGACGTGGACTGCACCGGCGACTCGGGCCCTTGTTGGATCTCGGCCATCTTTGGTTGTACCCTTGCATAAGGTACTTCCTGTGTGTTAGCTGGTAAAATCTGATGAAGCAAAGAACAAAAAAGACTACTGCAAAAAGTAGTGCGCTGAAAAAATACGCTCTCCTGACTCGAGAAACAAACACAAACGTGATGCTTTCTGTCCTCTGACAGGCAGGCAATTAGCAGCACTTCGTGGTAAACAGAATTGGTGTCACTTGTAGCCGTTTATATTTATAGTGCTGAGCGCTCCTTTGCTGAGTAGTAGCCAGGTCGAGTGCATAAAACGTGATATGGTCATTTTGAGTGGGGTCGTTGCTATTCAAGCCGTCGTTCGCGTAAGAATAGCGTTTTGGAGATTAAGACAAAACGTGTGAATTTGGCGTGCCTGTTTGGAATACTTTCCTGTGGTTTCTTTTTACCAACACATTTTTTTTTCTCTTTTTGCAACACTGTGTTAATGTCCAACTCGGAAAGTGAATGACATTAACACCTAGACATGGCGATAGAATAAAGCAAGCGAAAAAAGACTAATCATCAACGGTAGTAAAACAGAAAGCATGATCATCAGCAAGAGGGAAAAATGGAAGATGCGAGTTATAAATTGGAGATATAAACATCAAGTAGGCCAGTCAGTTAAGTGTCATACGTGATACACACCAAAGCGATCATGTCTCGAAAGAGGCTGACTGACTGGGTAGAATATTTTCCCGAAGTAGGTTACCATTACTTTTTGCAGTAGACTGGTTGCCAACCAAGGCTATAGAACCGAACCTTCTCTGCTATTTAACGTATAGCTGGAGGGAGACGCGACGGGTTCATACCTTTCCCAAGTGTATTTGCGCGTAAGTAAAGGCAACGAATTCAACTGGAATTCGAACTCGGCTCTCTTATTTCTCGTTCCAAGCCGATATCCACTGCAGTACAGCGCACATCCTAAATATCTGAGAAGTTGATGCAAAATGTGACACGGAGATTCGAAGACGTATTGGATTAACGAAAGAAGCATTCCAAGAGCGAAGCAAGGTGCCGGAAATAGAAAAAATCGTTAGAGACAAAGAAAAGATCGCTGTATTGCTATGTGATATCCATCTTCTTATATGGAATTAGATGCTGTATAATCTCCCCACGGATGAGGTGAAAAATAGAGGTAAGTGTGGTTTGACAAAATGATACCGAGAATTTAATGGATGAAGCGAGTAAGCAATTAGGAAATTTCACAGAAAATGGTAATAGAAAGAAAACATGCTCAGAATCATGAAAAGACAGCTGAAATTCTTTAGACACATAATGGTGAAGACGAGCTTGGAAAACATAATCCTCATGGACATATTAAGATAAAGAGAGATAGGTGAAGATAGCGAATCATCTACCTGAATAGGGGAACCAGAGGAGGGGGCTTTAGCAAAGATAGAAAACTGAAAGGAGCCACATTGGAAGCCATAATCGCCTGTGTCCTGAAAGGAAGTGGAACATTGAAGAAGAAGAAGAAGAAGAAGAAGAAGAAGAAGAAGAAGAAGAAGAAGAAGAAGAAAGCAGGAGCTGCCCATGCAGGAAGGAGCTGCCTTGTTGTTTTGATCGTCGACATTCTGATGCTCTTAGAGAATTGTTATGTGTAATGTACATTTAAAAGAATTATTTATACATTATGCGAATATATTTTCATATATTAGTTTTTGTTATACTTTATATTAGATTTTTCATGTTCTATTATCTTTCTTACTTTTATAAATTTATTCAACACTACGCATATTGGCTTAGGAAAAACGAAATTACTGCACTTGTAAATTCACACGAAAAAAGTGTATCTCTAGCAAATTAAATTCAACCAGATGTCGTTTTACTGTAACTAAAGGTCATTTCTTCTCTGTTTCGGCTTTTCTTTTGGGACTTTCATTGTTATCCTTCCCCATCAACCCACATATCTTTTGTTTAATAAAGCTTTTCTCACGTCATCTTTCATTACCTTTGTTCGCTTTTATATGTCTTCTACGCTCTTTCTTTGTTCGAACTTGCTTTTTGTAACTAATTTTCAGCCGATATGTTTTTAGGCCTTTTTCAAGCGTATGTTTCAATTGATGTGATTAACATTTACTTTGAATTTTTTTAACTTGATAAAATTCAGAGCAAAATCGTTCACATAAAGAAAGAAGGAGAGAATGACTATGGTAATCATGATATTGCAGGGTAAAAAATTGTATCTTTTCAGAATTTGTTGAAATTTCTAGGTCACATAACAAGAAAAGAAGGCTTAGAAAATTTAATGTTCACAGAAAGCAAGGATAGAAGGAAACAGCGAGTTACCTATACACTGGCTTGTATAAATAGTTGGCAGAATAGGGAATAGAAAAATGACAATTGCTAAAAGCTACAAAGGATAGGATATTGTGGAGAGCGCTGAAGATACACGGAATACAGAAGGTTTAAATTACATCTCATAATAATCCAAGTGACGACAACAATAATGAACTGAATGTGAATGTCTACTGGCAGGTCAATGTCAAAAAACTGGATCAAATCAGCCAATTTTTAAACAATATGAATTAACGCTATTTTGCCAAACTGAGTGGCTTCAATTCGGACTAGTTTTAGCCTAGCTTACCTGTGCATCGATATTTGGGATTGTCCTCAAAAGGTTATTTTGAATCGATCAGTAGCAAATCGAAAACGTCGGTCAACTAAACACTGCAACGTAAATTCATGAAATTTTAATAAATTTTAATTTCTGCAAATTATTTTTATTAGTTAAACGCAGAACTCATCGGGGAATATAAATCATCTATTTTTTATTTACAATTATTCGGCACTATCCGAAAATCTGCTCCGAAAATTAAAATAAAAAATGCAATAAAACTCTGATATAATTTAATTTGATAAGCTTTTAATTGCTGGAATAAAACATAATAATTTAGGACATTATAGTCTGAAGAAACTTTTCTTTTCGATTACTAATAAAATTTTAAAAGAATTGTTTTCATTTTTTTTTATTATAATAATTCCTAATTTTTAAAAATATTTTTAAAATCTTACATTTTTAAAATAATTAAAAATTTTTTTTGTGTGTAAATAAATATGTTCATTTAAGTACGATGTTCCATAAGGGTCATAACAAGTTTCTATAGGGGTCGTATTTATCTTAGAAGTTTACAAGTGTTTTGGATTATGAAAAACGACAAAAATTCTGATTCAAGTCTCCTCAAGACGTTTATAAAATTCAACAGCCTGTTTTGCAAGTCATTTCTTAAACATTTAAAACAACTTTTACATTTTAATTACTAATTTTCTAATTTTGTTAAAAAAAAAATAATTGTGAAATTCACAATTTGTGAAGGTACCTAAAAATAATATGAAAAATATGTATTAAAAATAAAAATTAATAAATACCACAACATTTCATAAATTATTGAGTTACCTCTGCCGTTATTTTCATTCCGTTATTAAACTGTAAATTTTTTTAAAAGAAAGTTTTATATTTTAATTTTTATTTTTCATAAAACATCTTCAAACGTAGGCCTATAAAGTTAAACTAACTAAAATTCCATCAAATATTGGATAATTGCTGAAAACTGTGTTAAGTATTTAATTTTAACATAGTTAAAAATAAAAAAATCGTTTTGAATGAATAAGATTTATACCAAAGTCGTCTTCCATACTTTTAGCCGGATATTAAATCATCAGTTGTCGGCTGCTGCTAAGGTGCTGATAAGGTGTTGACAGCTGTGATAACAAGGCTACCGTAATTGAGGAATGCTTTTTGAAACATTTTCCAAGCAGTAAGCAATAATTCTTGTTTCACGTCAACTTAATGTAAGTTTGAATTCGGTAATTTGAAGAAAATAATGTGTCAGCAAGGTGTATTTTATTTTTGTAAGATTCTTTAAAACCGAGAATTGGCTTCTGTTTACAATCGATAGACAATGGCGGAAAATTTTAAATTTTTAAATTTTTTAAATTTAAAAATTTAAAAATTTTTTAAAATTTAAAAGTTTTCAAATTTTTTAAAATTTAAAAGTTTTTTGATTACGATCAATATAATTACGGTTTAAAATACACCAGGGTATTTTGCTTACTGGAATTAGTAAATTGGCTTTCAATTAAAGCTAATTTTAAAGCTTGAAGATAACTTATTTATTATTAAAATTAAATTTAAATTTAGGTATAGAAAAATGAGTGGAGGTACATACATTTGTATTATTTTCTGAAACGTTTAACTTCTTTGTTCAAGAAGATTACTTAGCTGATAGAAACATTGAAAAGTCAGATAACGGCACATATGTAGTGAACCTGACATTTTGCTAAAAACAAAATTCTTGATATAGTTGAGATTGTCTTAGATAGCATAGTAAGGTTTTGAGAAAGTGCTCAGGATATTCTATCATTGTTGATAAAATGTCAAACTCCAGTTTGAGCAAGTCACGATAGGTTAATAATTGAAGGGGAAATCAGGGCGTCTTCCACGGATTTTATGCAACACTTTCTTCCAAACCGCTTTCTATATGCACCCGGAAAACTGGAGCTGAACTTTGACAAAAATGTTGAAGCACGATGACGTTGTAAATTTGATCGGTGTTAATAGCTGTTTAGTAAAAAGAATAAAAGATTGTTTTTAACTTCATATCAATGCCTGTTGTTATGAGTACTTCTCATATCATCCATGATAGATAATGAACCTCTTTGCAGTCCCTTAGGCACTAGTCAAAATCTCTAAAACATTTGTAGAAACAAGTATGATTAACAAGCACTCTTTCATAGCAACTTGTTATATGAAAAAAATTAAGTTTCAATGTACGCTGGTAGATATTAGTTTATTTATATTTTTACGATGAAAAATTTCGCCAGAAACAAATAAAAGAGTACTGGATTGTTATATAGTTATTATTTAGAGTACTGGATTGTTATATAGTTATTATTTAGAGTACTGGATTGTTATATAGTTATTATTTAGAGTACTGGATTGTTATATAGTTATTATTTAGAGTACTGGATTGTTATATAGTTATTCAATATGGCACATCCATCACATACTCCTGATCATTCGCCCACTGACTACCATTTTTTCAAGCATCTTGATAATTTTTTAAATCAGCAAGCCCAGGTGTGTATAATTGTAGTGGATCTGGGGTAGATCCAATAAATACACAACGCAGAGTAATACGGTAGAAAACGCAATATATTGAAGAGGAATATATACAGAGAGGGTTAGTAGAAACGTCGTACAATACGGTTAGTCGAATACAAGAGAATGCGAGATAATACGAGAATTGAGACATGGCAATGTTACACTCAGGACTAGATCGCCGGGATGCACTAACACTGTTAATGCTCTTTGGTCCACTAATGACTACTACTATATATAGTCTTAGGAAGATTCCATATTAGTGTAAACAGGGAAGGTGCCCCAACACCCACCTCCCAAGTTTTTTCTTTTTTACTTGGAATGTCCTTTTAATATTTCTTCCTTTTTGAATCAATAATTAATTGCTCCGTTGTTTTTCTTTTTCTTTTAGACCTCCTCTGTTGGGGCTCCATCTGGGGCATTTGCATATCAAATGCGTCATAGATGGTGTCTAACGCTTCTTCCTCCTGAGGCGTGTTGATTTCGTCTTCCGTTAGCCTTTTTCTTATTTGATTTATATGCCGCTTGTGGGCGAACCTAGGTTCGTCGACCATATAGATTATATTTCTAATCCGTCTTTTGATGATGCCTGGTTCCCAGAATGACATGTTATTTTTGTAATTTTTGAAATAAACGTTTTCGTTTTGACTAAAGTTTCGCTTAGGTGTGATGATTGCTGGTATGTGTTCTTTTTGATTTGGAATTAATTTGTCGAACACTTTCCGTGCAAACATCAATTCGGCGAGTGACAGTGTCGATAGTGCTGATTTATTTGGTGTTATTCTGTACATCTGTAAAAATTGTTGGAGAGCTTTTTTCGTAGGCGTACCCGACGATTTTTAGAGTCCTCTTTAGGGTGTCTACAAAGCGCTCTGCCAGGCCATTTGACCTTGGACGATATTAAGGGGTTTTAATATGTTCAACCTGAAATGTCTGGCAGAATTTTTAAAATTCTTCCAAAGTGAATTGAATCCCGTTGTCGCCCACTAAACAGTCGACAACACCCAAATGAGCGAATAGCTCATGTAGATGATTTATTGTGTTTCTTGTCGTTGGTCTATTGCATTGAAACACTTCAGGCCACTTCGAATAACTATCCACAACTACCAAATAGTATAGTCCATCAATAGGACCAGCGTAGTCATTGTGGATCCTTGACCAGGGTCGATTCGTTTTCAGCTAAGGTTTGTACGTTATTGGCGGTGATTTAGCTGCTAGGGCGCAGCCCTTGCATTTATCGACCATGTTCACATTATCTGTGTCCATTTTCGGCCAATAAACGTAACTCCTCATTAAGCTCTTCATTCGGTTCCTATCCTGATGTCCTGTATGGAATTCTTTTAAAATCCATTTTTGTAAAGTTTTTGGCACGAATACCCTATCACTCTACAGTAGTACGTTATCGCATATGAAAAGGTTTTCTGCAATATTTTGGTCTTTTTCAGCGATTTTCGCTTTTGCCTCTTTTATGAAACCATCCTTTGTAGCTTCGTATTTGATTTCTTTTAATGATACGGGCAGCTCCCTAATTGTGTTACACAGTATATTTTCTAATTGTCCTTCAGATCTTAGTGCAGCAATAACGTAATCTTCAAGCGGTTCTATCTGTTGAGGAATCAGTCTCGATAGACCTTCCACATGCCCAATTTTGCTAGAAGGGAAATATTGCAATTTAAAATTGTAATTTAATAAAATAGTACCCCACCTCAACAGTCGGTTTGCTGTGTACGTGGATAGACATTTTTTTAACCATATATTGTAAGTAATTCTTCGTGGTCTGTCTGAAGGGTGAAAAACCAGTCGTCGATTTATCTGTGGAATTTAGTCACGGCAAATATGATGCCCAAGGCTTCTTTCTCTAGCTGCAAGTAGCTTCTCTCAGCTGGAAGCAGTGATCTGCTAGCGTAGGCGATCGACTTTATAGTTCCGTCTTCCATCTTATGTAATATGCACGTTCCGATGCCGTGCGAACTCGCGTCGCTGTCTATCAGTATTTCTAATTTTGGATTTATAATGTGTCAGGAATAGATCGAACGTCAATATTTTTTTAATGCTTTTAAATGCCTGTCGGCATTCGTTTGACCAAACCCAGGCCTAATCCTTTTTTAGTAGTTCAATAAGGGGTGCGCGAAGATTGTGTAAATTCGGTATGAAATCTTGGTAGTAGCTGACTAGTCCCAGAAAACTCTGTAGCGATGCAATATTATTTGGTGCCGGCATATTTTTGATCGCCGAAGATCTAGTTGGATCAGGCTTTTTGCCATCTTTGTTTATTATATGGCCCAAGTATTTAATCTCTTCCAAGAAAAAATTGTACTTTTCCTATTTGACCAGAAACCTGTAATTCCGAATTTGTTCAAAAACTTTTTTTATGTTTCGTGTGCTGCCCAATTGTTTCACTTTTTATTAAAATGTCGTCAAGATAAGCTATAGCGAAATTGAATTCCGCCAACATCGTATCCATGACTTGCTGAAAAATAGCGAGGGCTACACCAAACGCTAATCTTCCAGATTTGCATAGACCTCTATTCGTGTTGATGCATAAAAGCTTCGAGCTTTCTTCGTCTACAGGAATCTGTAGATATGCCTTGCTTGGGTCTATTTTGGAGAAATATCTGCCTCCGTTTAATTTTGTAAATACTTCTTCCGGACTCGGAAGTGGGTAATGGTAATCCTTTACTGCCTCATTCAAACCTGTCGAGAAATCCGCGCATACGCGTATTTCCCCAGACGTTTTTTTTTTTTAACGTAAACGGCAGGTGCTGCCCCATGGTTGTATTCCACCTTGGATATAATTCCAGAGCTGGTTAATCTGTCCAGTTCACTATTTATTTTTTCTAGTGCAGCGAAAGGCACATTTCTTGTTTTTCCTAAATACTGGTTGAGCATTTTCCTTTAACAGTATTTTTGCCGACATTTTTTTGCATCTGCCTAACCCGTTCGAGAATACTTCGGGGAAGGTCTTTTTTAATTCTGACTTTATGTTTTCGGTTTCCGTAGTTAGGCTTTCGATTTTTTAAAATACGAGCTAATTGGTAAGTCCCAAAGGTTAAATCTTTACATCCAGTCAGTTCCAAACAAGTTGTTGGTATTTTTTAATACTTAAATTTTTAATTTTTTTGTAACTCCATTGAATGTCACGTTCAAAATCACTTCTCCTTCAAAATTAATTTTTTTTCCTGTGACTGATCTCGCCATTTTTGTTTTTGTTTTTGTTTTTAATAGAGTAGGTTTATTCAAGTGCCTCCATGTTTGGAAGCTAATTATTGAAATGTCAGATCCAGAGTCTAACAGCATGTTTACAGTTTTGTTTAACATTTTGACTTGTAAGTACTTTTGAATGTTAGTACCTTTGTTTTTTCTGTCCTTGTTAGTGTCACTCTACTGCTTCTACATTTAGAGGCTTTATATCCCTTTTTGTGACAGTTTCGACATGTTTTAAATTTAAAAGGGCAATCCTGATGCCAATGGTATTCACCACATCTATAACAAGGGCTTAGAAGTGGTTTCTTCTCTGATTTTCTAAACGATCTAGTAGGCTAATGCCAGTTTTTCCTTGATTTTTTCATTTGAGGTGGGGAGGAAAAACGTGTTTTCCTCTGTATGTTATTTTTCTGTATGTTATTTTTTCTTATGTTAGCTACCCCAGCTTCTTTAATGTTCCTCGAATCATTTTTTTATGCTTATGCACTGCTGGCAATATTCAGTTAATTTTTGTAGAGTTTGATTTTGCTCGTTTTTTGTAATTTTGTTAAAATTCTACTTCTCATTTCCGCATCTTTATTTGCAATCAAACATTGCACAAAGACTAAGCATTTAAAATTATCTGCCGTGAGTTCTGCTAGTCTAAATTCATCGCATAGTTTATTCGCCACTGATGCGAAAGTTGTGTAGTCTTCGTCATCTTTTTTTCGTAAATTTAAACATTTCCATCTCTTATGGAATAGAGAAGTCTTTGGGCTAAACAATTCTGTTAATAGTTTTATGACTTCAGCAAATTTTAACTCACGCGTTTTTTTGTATTTTTTTTTTTTTTGGCAGTATGTAATCTACGAATTTGTTGTGTTCGTGTGTTTCTAGTTTGCGAGGGAATAAACGTACTTTCTTCTCATCCGACCAGCTGCTACAATCGACTTCATAAAAGACCTAGTATTGTCTATAATATAGAGCAAAGGATTTTTTCCTCATCCGGGTCGCAATTAAAGTTTTCAATTGAGTTCCAAATTGTATTTTGTGCGAATGTGTTTTCGTTTTCTTCATTTTGACCCGTTGCCAGTGTAGCTTGTCGGATTAATTCTTGTGTCTTTTGTTGTTGTTCATTGTTTCTCTCGTCAACTTTTGTAATTCCAGCTGTTTTTGTAAAAATTTGAACTGCATTTTTTGCTGTTGCTCTTGTATTTGTAGTTGTCTCTTCTCATTAATTTGTTGTTGTTCCATTAAGGTTTTTTTGAATTCGAGCTGTATTTTCTCATTTCGTTCTTGTTGACTCATCTGGAGTTTCACCACTTCTACTATCGTTCCTTTAAAATCTTTCATTTTACCGGAAGGGGAAAAAATTATTTTACTATTTTTCCTCTGAGTATTAATTTTGTTTATTGTATTTTCCTCCGTGTAAGACTCATTATAGTCGTAGTAAGGTTCTTTTTTTTCCGCCACTGCAGTGATTGGTAACTTCTCGTCATTGTTCGTGGTCGACCATATGTATAGTTATATTTGAATCCTTTCTCGTGACTGCTGTTTTTCCCGTAAGTTATTTTTTTCCTGTTCGGAACCTCGTTGCCACTGTTGTGGTGGTGAGTGACTTGAGAACGTATTTTACCTCTACGTACTGTTGTGGTGGTGACTGACTTAAAAACGTATTGTTTCCTCCGCTTGACTGTTCGTATCTTCGTCGCCACTGTTGTGGATCTTGGGTAGATCCAATAAATACACAACGCAGAGTAATACAGTAGAAAACACAATATATTGAAAAGGAATATATACAGAGAGGGTTAGTAGAACGTCGTACAATACGGTTAGTCGAATACAAGAGAATGCGAGATAATACGAGATGTGAGACTTGGCAATGTTACCTTCATGACTAGATCGCCGGGATACACTAACACTGTTAATGATCTCTGGTCCACTAATGACTACTACTATATATAGTCTTAGGAAGAGTCCATATTAGTGTAAACAGGGATGGTGCCCCAACAATAATTAAGATTCTAAACATACGTTCATGAATTAAGACTGGAAGGTCAGATTGGTGAAATAAGACTGCAAGCCATGGTTGATTATTTAAGATTACTAGGCCATGTTGATGAATTGATATTACAAACCCAGCTTGATGAATTCAGATTGTAAAGCCTGGTTGATTAATTAAGATTCCTAGCAGAATTTAATGAATTAAGATTGCACATCCAGCTTGACGAATTATATGTTCAAGCCCAGTTTCATGAATTAAAATTAAAAGTCCAATAAATTAACTTTGGAAGCTCAGCCTAATGACTTCATGTTGATGAATTAAAATTGCAAGCACTGGTTGATATTTTTATATTTCTTATGTTATGAATATGCATACACCTTGGCTCCCCTCACAATAATATGATTGGCTGGTGTCAGCCATAAATAAAGACTAAGGCGGGGACGCCTGGGTCTATGCCTATTGGAACGCCTATTGACTATGCCTATTGCCTAAGCCTACGCCTAAGCATACTGCATATGTCTACGACGAGTACTAGTCCATTACAGCTACTTGCTAGCTTGTCCTACCCGGTTAAATTTGCCAAAGCCCCTTAGATACTTCGAATAATATATATATATATATATATATATATATATATATATATATATATATATATATATATATCCCTTTCCGAGACATATCAATTTTAATGCTGTGTTGATGAATTAAGATTGAAAGCCTCGGTTGAAGAATTAAGTTTACAAGCTTTGGTTCATGAAGCAACATTACAAGAGGTGTTTGATGCATTAAGATTGCAAGCGGAGATGAGGAATTAATATATTAAAAGGCTAGGGTGATGAATAGAAATTGAAAGCCTAGGTTGATGAATTAAGATTACAGGGTCAGGTAAAAGAATTAAGATTGCTAACCCAGGTTGATGAATTAAGATTGTGTTATATACGTATCTATGAACATTAATGAATATGTCCCAATCTTCATAAATACGTTGAACACTATTGTGAACACTATTGCTGCCTAGTGTCATACGAAATTCATTGACCTTTGGCTGGGATTTATATTTTAACCCAAGTCCCAGGGGGACCATCCTCTGGAGGGAGGTGAGTTTAGTGACCAGCGCCTGAAGCGTCTCAAAAATGGTAAGTGACCAGTGAGATCGGGATTACCGATAAACCCAGCTTAAAAACTGACCTTGTGTCACATCTGTTGATTGATGGAAGCACTGGTAAATGTCGATATTGCTGTCTAAAAGTTCTCCACTAGCAGTGGTTATCTACTTCACGCAGTTGGGGAGTATTGTATTCTGTTGATGTTATAAAGATTACCATTTCATTTTACAACTTTCATTTTGGTTATTTTTCATTTAGTAATCTGTTTAGTTTACAACATTTTGGCAACGAAGAAGAGGTTTTTGTGCACATTAGCGGGGTTTGGATATTTTCGAAAATCGACCTAAGCCACACGTCTCTGCAGATTGTAGTGGATGACGAATGTTCCAAATTACTTACGATAAACCCACACCGAGAAATGTATAAATTAAATCGTTTAGCTTTCGGTATAATGGTCGCCTCAGCTATTTTTCAGCAAGTAATGGATACGATGCTGAGTGGACTTGACTTTGCAGTCGCTTAATTGAACGATATACTGCTGAAAAGTAAAAACCCATAAGAACATAAGAAAAATGTTTTCGACGTTTTCAGAAGAATTCAGGACTGAAAGACGAAAAATGCGAATTTTTTATATATGATATCAAATATTTGGAACAAATGATAAAAATGGCATGTGCCTAGATCCAGCGCAAGCCAGTGCTATAAAAACATGCCTGCTCCTGAGAATTTCAGCTTCCTACAAAGTTTCCTAAGTTTGGCTAATTATTACAACATATTTGTGCCAAACATACATTGTTTGCGAGCTCCGTTAAAGGAACTATTGAAAAGAAGTCTCAATAGGCGTGGATGACAAAGTACCAGGAAGCATTTGAAAAATTAAAGAAATGCTAACGTCGCACTTGTTTTTGATTAATTATGCCCCCCCCCCCAAAAAAAAATCGTAGCAAGCGACGCTAGTTCATACAGAATAGGAGCCTGCATCATTCATAAATTCGATGCTGACACGATTAAACCTATTGCACAATCATCCAAGACGCCTCTTCTATCCGAAAAGAATTATTCACTGATAGAAAAGGAAAGTTTTTGGATGGTGTTTGCCCTTACGAAATTTTATAGATTTATCCACGGAATCAAACGAATCACAAGCCATTGCTAGCTATTTACGTGTCCAAAGAATGCTGACCGATCCATACAGCTAATAGGTTTCAACAATAGGGAACATTCATAGTAAATTATGATTTTAGGATGGAAGTCTTATCATCAAGTAAACTGAGTCACGCGGACGCAATGTCTAGACTTATTAAAAAATAGTATACCTTTGTAAGACACTATCATTGCTTCTCTACAAGCGGAAGTACAGATAAAAACTATACTATGCAATACAGTGCAGGAACTACTTGTGGCTTTGTAAGACATAAAAAAGAAGCATTAGATGATAATTCGATTGTGAGACTGACGACAAAAATAATATACATGGGTAAAACAGAATCCGAAGTATATTCAATTATCAATGACGTTCTCATATACAGCGAGATAGTGGTGGTATATATATATATATTACTACAGAAACGAATCACTAAAGAATTCAACACAGAAAATTCTGGTATATCCAGAATGAAAAGCTTAATGAGAAGTTATGTGTACGCTAGGTTCGGGGTACCACATTCGATTCTTTCAGATAATGGCACCCAATTTACATCGAAATAATTTTAGGAATTTTGTAAAGGGTTTGTAGTAGAGCACATAACAGATACTCTTTACCACCATTGAAGCAACAGCCAGACAGAGAGTTTTATGGATACCTTTTATAGGGCCCTAAAAATCCCGAGTAGGTCCTCGGATGCAACATCGAAATAATTTTAGGAATTTTGTAAAGTGTTTGTAGTAGAGCACATAACAGATACTCTTTACCACCCTTGGAGCAACAGCCAGACAGAGAGTTTTATGGATACCTTTTATAGGGCCCTAAAAATCCCGAGTAGGTCCTCGGATGCAACATCGAAATAATTTTAGGAATTTTGTAAAGTGTTTGTCGTAGAGCACAGAACAGATACTCTTTACCACCCTTGAAGCCACAGCCAGACAGAGAGTTTTATGGATACCTTTTATAGGGCCCTAAAAATCCCGAGTAGGTCCTCGGATGCAACATCGAAATAATTTTAGGAATTTTGTAAAGTGTTTGTAGTAGAGCACATAACAGATACTCTTTACCACCCTTGAAGCAACGGCCCTGAAAATCCAGCGTTAGGTCCTTAGATGCAACATTGAAATAATTTTTACTAGTGTATTGGCTAATACCAAATGAAAATGCGCCTGCAGCCATGACTCAGGCAGAAATTATGTTTGCGCGGAAAATAAGACAACCTGATACCGGAAAAAGTCGAACATACGGTACAAAAAACTGGAAATAAATTTTACCAAGTGAGTGAAAAGAATTTTTACCGAACGTATCAGACGTGGGGAAGATATTGGGAAGCTGGTACTATAATAAACAAAAATCCATAGGATGATATATTTAATGAAAATTCCGGAAATGGTGAACATATGAACATTAATGGGTATGTCCCAATCCTCATAAATAAATTGGGTACTATTGTGAGAGGCGTGATATTGCCGTCTGGCGATTAAAGTCGCTCAGACGCAATTCTGACATTGTCAGATTCTCTGCCTTCGTGTGAAGAATAACTCAGACGAAATGTAGATCCTCGTCTGGGGAAAAGTAGGAATTTAATTTTTGCACAAGCTATCTAGCTCGGATTATCCACATTAGAAAGGCCTTATAGAACATTTTGTCTCAAGTGGGGAGACAGCTAAATATCAATATTGCTGGATAGCAGTTCACCACTAGCAGTAGTTATCTACTTCACGCAGCTAGCGAGTATTGTAGTCTGTTGATGTTATAAAGATTACTATTTCATTTTCCAACCTCCGTTTTGGTTATTTCTCATTCAGTAACCGTTTTATGTTACAACAGATTGCAAAGCAAGTTTGATGAATTAAAATTTCTAACCCATATTTATTAATTAACGTTGATGAATTAAAATTGCAAGCTCTGGTTGATGAATATAACACGATCACCAGGAGTACCTTGACTAATTCTTCCTGACCCCTAACCAGCCCGCTCAAGTTGCATTTGTTTGATCTCGGGCCAGCCAAATTAGAATTGCCCACCTGACCAGGTGAGCTCTAACACGCGAGAGGTCGAGTATATCTTTAAGACCAGATTTACGCGATCCGCGGTAGCTGATGGTTAGCAAAGGGAATAGCATCAGTATAACATTGCAACGCCACGGGTGTAGCTTTATATATATATTCATATATTGATAGTATACACAATTATAAGCCAGTCAAAGCTGGTGACACGCAACAGTTGGTTGGTATTTCAATAATACATTCAGTAACAATGTTCTTGGAGAAGAGGTTTACTCAGTCGTCTATAGCAGCACGCCGATTTCAGTTCGACAGTCTTATTCAAATCACGGGACTCAAATCCGCCAATTTCGTTTTCAACATCGGTTTTATTGAAAAGACACAAAACCGGTGTAAAGGGTAGCTACGGGAGTTCAATGTTCCCTCTCTGCTCGAAATGAAAATCATATCAGCTATCCATTTCGATTGAGTCTCCGGCTCCTTCACTGATGGGGGCGGGGAAAAAATTACACTCTCTTATCGCTTACCTGTTTGTCCCAAAATCTTGGTAACCCAAGACTGGAAATTCTCACAGTCTAATTTTGACCTGGGGTCAACAATTTGTCAAAACGGATGACAATACTATGTCTATGATTCTTTTACGCAGATTGAATCAATTCGGTTACTTTTCCCGACAAAAATAATTGTATTCTCTAATTTTACATAAATTTCTCCTTGTCTTTAAAATTAATAAAATTAATACCAGCTATCTAGAAATAGGGTTATAAGTCGGGCAATATTGTGAGAGGCGTGATATTGCCGTCTCGCGATTAACGTCGCTCAGACAGATTCTCTGTCTTCGGGTGGAGAGTAACCCAGACGTGGCTCCGCCGAATTAGAGCCTCGTCTGGGGAAAAGTAGACAGTTAATTTTTTCCCAAGATATCTGGCTTAGATTACTTACATTAGAAATGCCTTGTGACACATTTTGTCTAAAGTGGGGGACAGCTAGGTTGCAAGCTCTGGTTGGTGAATTAAGAATTGCAACAAAGGTTGATGAAATAACATTCCAAAATCTGGTCAGTGAGACCCAGGGTGATGAATTAAGCTTGCAAACCAAGGTTGATGAAATTTGATTGCAAATCCAGAATGATGAATTAAGATTGCAAGCTCAGGTTGATGAATTAAGATTATATGTGCAGGTTGATGGATTAATATTTTAAACCAAGGGTGATGAATTCAGATTGCAAAACTAATTTGATGAGTTAAGATTGCTATCCCAGTCTGATAATTAACTTTGCAAACGCAGGTTAATAAATTAAATTTGCAAGCTCAGGTTTATGAATTAAGTTTGATGAATTAAGATTGCAAGCTCAGGTTGATGAATTATGATTGCAAATCCAGGTTGATGAAGTGAAATTGCAAAACTTTCTTGGCGAAATAATATTTCAAGGGCAGGTTGATGAATTAAGTTTTCAAGCCCAACTTGAAGGTTTAAGATTTCAACACCTAGTTAATCAGTTATGATTATAAGTACCAAGTTTAATGATTTAAGTTTGATGAAGTAAGATTGCAAATGCCAGTTGATGAATTAAAATTGCAATAACAGATTGATGAATTATGATTGCAAAAATAGGTTGATTAATTAAAAGTGCATGTTCAGGTTAATATATTAAGATTGCAAATCCAGGTTGATGAATTATAACTACAAGGCCAGGTTG
The DNA here is from genome assembly GCA_037127315.1 of Ascarosepion bandense. NCBI lineage: Eukaryota > Metazoa > Mollusca > Cephalopoda > Sepiida > Sepiidae > Ascarosepion > Ascarosepion bandense. Next base: position 57,762 of record JBBBDQ010028598.1, on the reverse strand, counting down.
ATCGATTAAGATTGCAAGCACAGTCTGATAAGATTTATGTTAATGAATTGATGTTGAGCTTAAGATTGGAAATCCAGATTGATGAATTAAGATTGCATTCTCATGATTATGAATAAAGATTGGAAGTCCAGGTTGATGAATTAAGACAGAATTCTCATGTAGATGAATAAAGATTGGAAGTCCAGGTTGATGAATTATATTTGGTTAATTAAAAGTTGCAAGTTTAGTTTGATGAATTAATGATTGCAAGCATTGTTTTTTAATTGAAAGTTTAAACTATGGTTAATTAATTAATTATTTTGCAAGCCCATATTCATGAAGTAAATTTTTAATTTCCAGTTGATAAATTGCAAGCCCAGAGTGATGAATGAAAATTGAAAGTTCAGTTTTATAAATTAAGGTTTTATTCTCATGATAATCGAGTGTTCTACATAAATTTAAATCAATAGCAGAACAGTCACTTAGAGCGATAGTAAGGGTCAGTTATTACGTAGGACCAAAAAGGACACAGAATGCGAGAGAGCTATGAAAGAGGAACTGGAGTATTTGATACTCATGGATCTGTAAAAGCAATAGGTACAAAGGTGGGACCTACCTAAAATACTTTTGAAAACGGATGGCGGAATAAAGAATTGGATAGTGTTATAGTGGAACATTCTATCATCCCCGAGAATAGAATGCTCTAGGCTATAAAGAACGGTGACAAGCGGTACGAGAGAAGAGGAAAACGTCTTAGGCAAAGTCATTCTCTACTTGATAGTTTATTCCGCTCATACTCGTTGATTGCTTATCTGTACCTTATTGTTAATTGTACAGTACTACAATAAATCCGTTATATCGTATTCCTGTGTCGAGTACCATTCTTCCACTAATCTTTACACTGATATTACTTTCCGGGATATATCAGATAGATGGTAATAAGACAAGCATTGCTTTCAGCTAGAAGGATAAGAACTTGTTGAGAGCCATTATAGCCAACGTACTGAATTGACATGGCAAATAAAAAAGAAGTGTAGAAAAGGAACTCTTCACAAAGTTTGTTACAGTTCATACGCATCTCTCAGGTTCCTAGGCAACTGCAGCTTGTGATTTTGAAACACGTTACGTTTACAAGAATGAACTTCATAACATACTGTCAGTCTTCAAGAAATTAATGGGTATCTTAGCAACTATTCCTTTTATAACATGTTTTTCAAATCATTTCTTTAGTCGACACAGACGCGGAAAGCTATATTCTGAGCAATAAATTATGACACTGTGGCAATACTATACAAGTATGTTGGAAAAAATGTTGATCAAATAATTGATATTGTTGCTGTTAAGGAAAGCAAAACATAACAACTTTAAGTCACATTATTTGTGATTAATGTTGGATTTCACATAGTAATAAAAACACTTTTTACAAATATTAGTCTTAATCGTTTCACCCCATGCACAGTAATAATACCACTAGAATGCAGGAGATTATAGGGAGTGAAAGACAATAGGAAAATGAAGAGGAGTGAGAAAAAGGCAAAACGGGATCAGGGTTCAAAAAACAGAATATGGAGATGGACTTTGCATTTAAATTTTTGAAGATTGTAGTTATCAGGGATGTAAGAAATTAGAAGTTTAGAAGTGTGAGAAACTGTGAGAGTAGAATTGACAGTTTCATCTAGTAATTCGGCAGTAAAAGGATGAGGCCTGGGAAACAGGGCACTCGCCATATTGAAATGCAATAAATTGCAGGCTTCTGATTTTGAGGCACAATAAATTGCAGGCTTCTGATTTTGGATAATAATTATATATAATTTCAAGGGATTAGGTTGAATTGTTGAAAAGAGATTAAAAATAAAACACGTTAATATTTATGCTTAAAAATAATTAAGTAAAATTAAGAAAAGCCACCAAAAGAAACCAGATTTTACAAGACAAAATTTAGTAAAATTGAGCTAAAGCAAAATTCTAACCGTTATCTATTTCCCGCCGAAAATAAAAAGAATATTAATGTGTTGTGCGAATTAGTTCCTGAAAAACTAAAAGTTGGACATTTGCTTACACAACGCTATCTGTAGAAAATGTATGTGGTCACAGAAAATAATGATCTAAATTATATTAAACAAAGAAACAAAACATCTGTATTGTTTTAAGCCCCAAGATTAGGGATTTGTTTACGGTGATCACCCAAGAACCTAATTATTGTTTACAGAAATATATGTAGGAAGATTTTAAACATACAAATAAAATAACGTATGGATAATTAGCAAGATCACCTAAGATTAAGATGCCCCTTTTTTGCGACAGTCGTCTGCAATTTTTATAATTATCATTATTTGGGATTTCTGGTAAAGAAGTAATTTATCATTGTTATCGGAAAAGATTTATTTATATAAAACCAGTGTGCATTTCTATAAGTGGTCATTTTTTGCCAGTTGGGGAGCAGACGTCAGATACGAGAAACGCACCCGCATTTCAATGGCCTAAGCGAACACACAAACACACTCATGAGAGAAGAATTGAGGAAGGGTCATTTGGTTGGATATTTCTACAGCAGTTGCGACAAAAATCTCCAAATCATCAATTCTGCAATATATAACTTGATTTTGCAATCAATAAAGGAGTTATTTTATTCAACCGCATTTTTTCATATTCAATAAACCTTTTGTTAGAGTTATCAACAGTCTTGTACATTTTATTGAAGTGATTCTTATTCCAGTTTGACCTGGGTTGTCTTAGGACATGAGACGAAAGTTTACCACGTTGGACACTTGTTTACACTGCGCTATCTGTAGAATATGTATGTGGTTACAGAAAATAATGATCTAAATTATATTATATAAAGAAACAAAACATCTATATTGTTTTAACACCCCAGTGGAGGTCTGAACAATTTCTCCGGCAGCCGTTCTCCACGTTGTGATGTTGACGGGGGTTGGTTGAAAAAGTCGAAGTCTTAAGCTGGGGGTACAAGATAAACTATAAGGAACAAACTTCCACAACTTGGATGAGTCAAATCGATGCTTTATTTCGTTCAGAGTTAGTCTTGCAGTTGGGGCAGGCGATGTGACACTCAGCTCTAACTCTAATTAATGGAGATCAAATGCCAAACCGACCGACTTAGATGAACGGAGCTTCCTCTCCTCGGCGCGCCCGACACACGCAGCTATTCAAGCACACACCCGGCTGAACTGATCGGCTCGGAAAAATCACTTGTATCTATATTGAAATAATCAGAAGTTCGCTAGACCACCGGCTTAAAATAAAAGATAAGCATTGGTGACTGTAAGTTCAAAATTTCAAGGTACTTAAATTTTCCTTCTTTTGATGTGTAAACATCTCGCAGACATCCCGTCTGCACTTAGCCTTAGTATTTTCCAGTATTTTTAAAAATCTTTTTATCGTAAAGCTTCGTGTGAAGGCCGCCGGATGTTTTTATAGCCCTGACACTTTACCCGTAACCAGGCGTTTTTTTTATTGCCTGGAGAAAGGGAAAATTCTATTATCTTTATTTATTTTCTTAATGTGTGGTCAAGATATAGTAAAGACAGTTTTTGAACTGGTCACTCAAAAATCTATTTCCTAAACTTTATCTTTTATCACATCAAATCACTTAGTGAAACATTTTAAATTTACTTATAAAAGAAAAAGCGTTTATTTATTTATTTTGTCCTTTTCTTTTTCACTTAGAACTTTTGTTAAACGAAACACATGTTTTTAAACTGTTTTTCTATTCTTAACCATTTTCTATTTTTAATCTATTATAATAAAATACATATTTTACAAATCCACCTTAATATACACCTAGTTATCGTGTCACAATCGTTTTATGCCCCAAGATTGGGGATTTGTTTACGGTGATCACCCAAGAACCTAACTTTTGTTTACAGAAATATATGTAGGAAGATTTTAAACATACAAATGAAATAACGTATGGATAATTAGCAAGATCACCTAAGATTAAGATGCCCCTTTTTTGCGACAGTCGTCTGCAATTTTTATAATTATCATTATTTGGGATTTCTGGTAAAGAAGTAATTTATCATTGTTATCGGAAAAGATTTATTTATATAAAACCACTGTGCGTTTCGCTTAGCGGTCTTTTTTTGCGAGTGGGAAGCAGACGTCAGGTACGAGAAACGCATCCGCATTTCGATGGCCTTAGCTCACACACACACACACACACACACACACACACACACACACACACACACACTCATGACAGAAGAATTGAGGAAGGGTCAATTGGCTGGATATTTCTTCAGCGTGTGTGACTGGAATTTTTCAAATCACCAAACCCGTGATATATAACTTGATTTTGCAATCAATAAAGGAGTTCTTTTATTCAACCGCTTTTTCTTTATATTCAACAAATCTTTTGTTAGAGTTATCAACAGTGCTGTATATTTTATTGAAGAAGTTCTTATTCCAGTTTGACCTGGGTTGCCTTAGGACATGCGACGAAAGTTTACCACGGCCAGATGCAGGAATTATGTAATCATATCTGCGGTACACAATGTATACCAGGTGTACACACTAGATTTCCTCGTCAATGTTAATGAAGTTAGATTTTGGAGAACTCGAATCAATGCTATCGAAATGATACACCAATCCCAACCGAAGAGGGAAAAGAAATCCGAATAACTTTTGAGGTAGGTATTACTCATCAAAGCTGGCGACTCGAGACAGAGAAGTAAAAGAAGAAAGTAGACAAATTTAGGAAACGGGAGTACTTAGATGGGTGATCGCTTGGGAATACCAGGTGCGTTTAGTCATGGATGTGCGTTGTGGTGCAGTGGGTATCGGCTCGGAAAGAGAAATCGGTGAGCCGAGTTCGAATTCCAATTGAAGTTCTTGCATTCACTTGCGCACAAATACCCTTGGGAAAGGTATTAATCTGTCTCTTCCCTTCAGTTATGGGTTAAATAATAGAACAGATTGACTTCTATTGCCTTGTTCGGCAATCAGTCTACCGCAGAAAGTAACGGCAACTTACTGCGGGATAATCTTCTTCTTATTCAGTCATGTCTCTTTCGAGACATGATCGCCCAACTGTGTATCACGTATGGCACTTAACTGACTGAGTATCATTCAAAAAATTTATTACGAAAATAAAATTGAGTGTGGAATTTAAAATACTCTTATAGTATGAATATGAAATGCTTCTGAACAAATCATATTTCAGCATTCCAGGTTTGTATTATGTCAGGATATCGTCCCAGATAGTTAATTTAAGAAATGCTTAATCTCTGGTGTGCCAGGATATGTACTGTTTACCATTTTCATATATTTATTTCTTCTACTTATTATTTAGATTTTGAGAGGCTAGGCTGTTAACCTATCCCCTGCGTCACGTAACAATAAGTTCCTGTTTCTTTCCCAGCAAATAGCAGCAGATGAAGAGATAAAAAGCGGGAAATTTATGCATTAAAATAACGCACATTCGTTAAGGTAATAGATAGGTTGTATTTTAATCTGCTTAAAATTGTGTGCACCTTTACCCACCTTAACTAAAGTGTTTTCATGCGCCTTAGCTTTTGCATGTCTCTTTTATTAAAGTTTACGTGACATTTCGTGTTTTATGCTAAAATCCAAAGAGATTTGGCGGCTATGAAACAACCATATATTATTCTTTTACATATTTTACTAGTGTTTATCTTCTTTTTAGCAAGAAGACGTAACATGTGGCGGGAAAAACAGCTTTGTATTATTTAGTTATAGCGACCAGATGTCAGTGTTCAGACACAGATTTCGTACAATGATTTTCAAGGTTTGCATGTTGTACTTACTAGGAAGGTTGGAGCTGCACAATCTTACATTTCTCACCATTTTGATGAGTGACAAATAAAACTAATTTTAACTCAGTATATATTTTATTTATTTAATTGTTTTATATGTTTCTGATGAATTCTGTGTTTTGGTGATTGCACATTTTTTTCTAGGTGTTTTATTAATTTCTTAGTGACAGTTGCTCAGTGAGGTCAATTTTTAGTTAATCAAAAACCTTCTGCTTGATATTCAAGCTGGTATACAAACCAACAAAAAAAGTGAAACTCACTTCTTAAATATTAAAAGGAACTTCTGTATGAAAAGCGCCGAGGTAAAAAAAAGAAAAATAGTTAAGAACTGACCCATTTTATTTTATGTTATTTGTTTAATTTTTTCGATGTACAAACGCTATATTCTATCATTTTTCTGTTTAAACAATATTCTTCATAAATTATTCAAAAAGGAACAATTTTTAACGTTTTTTATCTGTTACATCTCGGTATATTTGCATGTTTACGACTCCCCGTTTATCTGTCGGGGTTAGTGAAATGTCTTTGAATTCCAATGGCGATACTTAACAAAAGACTAGAATATGCGATCGGTAGTTTTTTTTCCTTTATTCTTTCTCAAAGAACAACATAGAGCGATAACAAGTTCGATTTATGTTTGTTTGTCTCTTTACTGTTTTTGTTACCTGTAAAGCCGTTTACTATATTTATATTTCTTTCGGCTTTTTTTTCTCTCACAATATTACACATCCTATTTGCATATAACGTCTACTTTTGGTATTATTTTCTGGTAAAAGGAGTGTGTGATGTTAGAGAGTGGGAAATCTATATACGTAACCTATACGCAAACAAATGAAGGTTATTCAATATACAGCGCATTGTATAACCTAAAAATAAATAAAAAAAATTTAAAAAAAACATACGCTCAGTATCGAGGAGCTCAAAAATGAAAATGCTTTTGGGAATTCTCTAATTATCTAAATAGTTTAAGACGACAAAAAAAGGAAGTGATAATTGTAATTATTGGTTGAGAAAGTATCAGAACATTAGTAAGAACATTAGTAAGAATATTTGTAAGAAAAGTCAGTATCGAAGCTTCCACTGTTCCAATGGTTGATTTTCGAACGCTGGAAAAAGCCTTGATTTTGAATGCTGACTTGACAAACATGGTCAGGCCTTCACTATTTACTCTTTGAAAAGTTGGCTCAACACAGTCTTACTACTCAGTTTAAATCCTAAGATAACATAGGGCCATTATAAGTAAATGACAAGAACTATTTAATTTAGCGTTACAAAATATAGTAATTATAATAAGAAATAGTAAGGATATTAAACCATCTACTCAAAAATATCATCAAAATATACCCTGAATTTATATATTTATCGGACATTCAGACTGATTTCTTTGTCTTCGTAATGATATATATACAATTGTCTTTTATTTTTTTAAATATTTTTAACACACCTTAATTTTGGTTTATTCACATGAATTTAATATTTAATTCACTGCTATTTTAACTTCTTATAGTTTAAAAACGTCTAAGCTGATTTTTTTTATTCGAATAATAACGGACCATGATGTTATTACTATACTTACCCAGTTTGGCTTTAGTTTTTACTCAGCTATGCATAAAGTTGGGCCCAAATAATTACGGAATTATCAAGAATAGTTATTGGATATTTTGATGTATTTCAAAATTACCTTTACTAAAACTAAAAATGAAAGGGGAGAAGGTCTCACACCTAAATCAAAAGACAAATAAAACAAGTAAGTTTTCCACAGTATTGTTTGTTATTTTATTTATTCCAATAACGTAGTGAGTGTCAAGTTTTTATATATATATTTGTTTGTTTGTTTTTTTATTCATTTTTAGTTATTCTGTACCTCCCTCTTTCACCATGCCTCAATGGAAAACTACTAACTCTTATGTTTTATATCAGTCAGTTAAGTGCCATACGTAATACACGCTTGGGCGATCATGTCTCGAAAGATTGGGCAGAAGATTATCCCGCAGTAGGTTGCCATTGCTTTCTGCGGTAGACTGGTTGCCGACCAAGGCTATAGAACCCAATCTGTCCTGTTATTTAACCAATAACTGGAAGGAATAGACGGATTAATACCTTTCCCAATGGTATTTGCACGTAAGTGAATGCAATGAATTCGGCTGGAATTCGAACTTGGCTCCACGATTTCTTGTTCCGAGCCGATATCGAATACGCCACGACGATGTTTTATATCAGTTAGGTGCAATACGTGATACACGCTTGGGCGATCATGTCTCGAAAGAGACATGACTGACTGGGCAGAAGATTATCCCGCAGTAGGTTGCCATTGCTTTCTGCGGTAGACTGGTTGCCGACCAAGGCTATAGAACCCAATCTGTCCTGTTATTTAACCCATAACTGGAAGGAATAGACGGATTAATACCTTTCTCAAGGGTATTTGCGCGTAAGTGAATGCAATGAATTCGGCTGGAATTCGAACTCGGCTCCCCAATTTCTCTTTTCGAACCGATATCCAATGCACCACAACGCACATCCACCATATACAGTGAACAATATACGAGGCTAATTTAATAAACATGATCGAAGTCTCTATATGACCTCTTGAGAATATCAGGTGCTGTAAACTTGTATGGGCGGGTGTGGTAATGGATAACGGATCGAAATTGAAAAACCGTTTTCTAATTCTAGTTGGGGTTGGCACATTTACCTTCTCGCAAATACTTTTGTTATCTCACCTTTTCTTCTCCCAGCTAAAGGTTAATAAGTACGACCTATATCAGTAAATCACTATTATCTCCAAAGACGTTCACAATCAAAAAATATTTTCTGGCTATAAATAACATGGAAGAAGTTGATAAACCATGAATTGAAAACAATTCAATCAATCTATAATATGTTATCGCTTACGAACAGTCTAATGAATGCTAATCTACAAAAATGATTCTCTTTCGCTCCGCCACAAATCCTTCCTAAGTACCAGTCAATGTAAGTAGGTGCCTAGTTTTCAACAACTGGTTTCACTGTTAAGACTTTTCAATGATGTGAAATATCGTAGATTTTCAGTACGTCTAAAGTTAGTAATGACTTTGATATTGTAGGGGATTTGGTAAGTGCTTGGTTGATGTGCTTCCGTATTTTACGGGTATTGCTCTCGATATTAGTTCCCCCACAAATACGACACAATGTTTTACAATCGCGCAAAAGAAATGGAATAAGTCACAACGAACATTAAACAACAAACAATTTAATATGTATAAAATAAAATTAGCATGTGGAAACAAATAAAATACATGATGTGAAAAATTGCCTTTTGGAAAATAAAGTTTGGCAAGAAGTTAAATTTGTTTAAAGGTGTGTGTAAGTTTATATTAACGGAGTCCGTAAATAAGTCATTCTTACTTACATTAAGTTCATCTCGGGTGGCGACAGCGTGTCGCGTTGATGAAAGAAAGTTTGTCGGGTTTTTCCTTTCACGGCCCTCTGTAGCTAGGTCATGAACTTTGGTGTGGAAGAATGACTTGGCCGGACAAAGTATCGGTTACATGCTGACTTAATGGCTAGCTTGGTGACTGAACTCTTTCTTCCTAACTGTGTGTTATTTATATACCATAATAGGGGATCAAAGAATCTTCCTAACATTTAGGTGTGAAGACATTTATTGACCAATCAGATTTGTATTTTACTATTTTGTTTTGGGGCCTAAATATTTTTTATTAATTGACTTCCGATCCTATTTTTCTAGAATGTTCTTATTCTATGTTTTTAGCTGATTGGTTGAGAAATATAAAAATGTAATTTAAATTCTAATGCCGTTTTGATCCTAAATTTCTATAATGTTTTTATGTATTTTCTTATTGCTTATTTTAATAGAAAAAAAATGTGTATCCCATAATATATATCAATATATATCAATGTACTTCCAATTTTTACTAACATTGGAACGAAATAATTTTTTTATAATAACTTCTGAAGAGATTTCTGCATAAGGAGATAAATATATTCAAGCATCTGCGCTATCAGACAACTTCTTGACCTTTTATTGTTATATATATTTACTAGTTCAGGGTCATGACAACGAGGCAACCATTGAGACTCGAACGAAAGCAGTATTTGAACAATGGTCTGCAAATGTGGCTTAACTAATGATTCATGTTAAGCATAAACTTGCCTACGACCTACGTTGAAAAATTTGTTACAAACAATTCTCTTTCCCATATCAATAAAAACATTAAAAATAACGCACCTTATATTATTGAAATCGGAATAAAAAGATCTAGTACACTTTGTGATTTATTGAACAATTGAAAGTTTCTAAGCACTAGCATGATTATGTTTGGCGGTCTTGTAAATCAAATACGTTTGTTCTGTCTCATTTCTGTCATTGTACATTTTCTTTAACATTTTTGAATTAAAAAACAAAGCTTCCTACATTATGCATAGTTTGAAATAGAACATTTAGAATATAATACAAGTCTGTTGTCAAAGTTTATGAATTTGCGTCAT
>JBBBDQ010028598.1:0-42500 GCA_037127315.1 Ascarosepion bandense | reverse complement strand
AGAAATTTTGTCGAAAAAGATAGTCTATTCCATAGACAATAAAAGTGTCTAAATATCGTAAAAGAAGAGGATGATGATTTTGTCACGTATGTAGGTATGGTTAATGCACAGTGTGAATCGTTTAATAAAAGCAAAGTCGAATGAAAAGATGAACGTAGGAGGTAAAAGAAGAAAATACTTCAATGGAAAAATAAATGGAAAAACCTGAAATTTATTTCTCGATTCAGGAAGTGAAGAAATTGTCAAGCAATATGTTTAAGTGTCTAATTTTTGTTCAAGGGCTGAAGGACAAAGAAATTAAATCAAGAATCCTCATTATCATGGAACAAGATCCAAAGATTACGCTACAAAGAGTAACGAAAGAATGTCAGCAACTTATAAATATAAAAAAAATATAATATTTCGATTGAGGAGAAGAGCATTTCGCGAGTACAAGTTGTAAGACAACAGAAGTAGATACAGCATAAAGAAAGAAACATGATATCCAGTTCGTGTAGAGAACAGCATATAAAGAAAAATTGTTTCTTTAGGGGTAAAATATGCTTTAATTGTGGGCGTGTAGGCCATAGTTCTCATTGTCAGGCAAAACAGAGAAAAATAAAAGCAAAGTCGAATGAAAAGATGAACGTAGGAGGTAAAAGAAGAAAATACTTCAATGGAAAAATAAATGGAAAAACCTGAAATTTATTTCTCGATTCAGGAAGTGATATCTTGGTAATAAGCGAGTAAACATGGAAAAATAATCGGTTATCCACCGTTGATTAACACAGATAAAATTGCTAGAGGAGTGTCAGAAAAAAGACTTAAATTTGAAGGTGAATTAAAATGTAACATTTCATTCATGCGAAAAATTCAAAAATCGAAAGTGTATCTGCTCTCTGGTTCAGAAAGCCTCTTTTGTGTAGACTGGATCGTATTGTTTAACTTTTTGTTTATAATCGTATTGCCCCAAGCAAGGAATTTTACTTTCTCATAACTTTCCTTCTATGTAACCCCCTGCACAACAGGGGGTTACATAGAAGGAAAGTTATGAGAAAGAGTGACAGGTTACAGGGGTTATCATGAAGTGAGTAAGAGAAAGATGAGAATACTGATGAGAGTGGAGTGGACGGAGAAAGGAGCATGAGAGAGAGAGAGAGAGAGAGAGAGAGAGAGAGGAAGGATTGACTTTACATTTAAATCCTTGAAGATTGTAGCTGTCGGGGAAGCAAGTAAACGGAAAGGAATTCCACAGGTGCGAAGTGCGAGAAAAGAAGCAGATGGAGTAGAATTTGCGTTTACAATTTATTAAATTTTAGTAAAAGGGTGGGACCTAGTTGCTAATCTTGTGGCTCGAGTAAATTCATATATAGGGGGAACCAGTGAGCTAAGTTCATCGGAGTAGTAGCCGTGAAAGTATTTGTAGAAGAGATATGGGGAAACCACATTGCGCCGGTGAGAAAGTGACTGTATCTGAGCTGCCAAGTCGGGATCGATCACATTGCAGATTCTCCGTTGGATTTTGTCAAAGACCCCTAGGTGGATGGCAGGAGCACCCGACCAAATATGACAGCAGTATTCAATGCACGGGCGAATGGTAGATTTTTATATGTGCAGGATTGTTTCAGACAGAAAAACTTCCTGGCTCTGCACAGGGAAACGATCTTCTTAGCAACGGATTTAGTTATGGATTCTATATAGTCATTCCACTTGAGGTCTGTTGTGAGAGCTAACTCGAGGAGGTGCGGTGTTTTGCTTTCAGGGAGGCTAGCCTGATCCATGCTAATGGGGAGTAGAAGACATTGTCTGTGATTGTTAATAGATAGCATCTTCTTTTTGGAAGCATTAAAATTGACGAGCCATTTTTTACCTTAGTCCGCCACAGATTGGAGGTACTTTTCAAGCTCGGCAGCGAGGTTTGCTTTGTCAGTCTTGGCAGATTTTTTATCTAGGCGAGAATAAACCGTAGTGTCGTCAGCGTATATGCCTACTTGGGATCTTATTACATCGTGGAGATCGTTAATGTGGATAAGGAAAAGGGTAGGACCTAGAATATAGCCTTGTGGGACACTCGCGTTCATGTGATAGTATTGGGAAGGATGTCCGTTCAATACTACCTTCATTGTGCGATTATGGGAATTACTGATAAATGCTTTCTGTAACAAAGTTAACGCAAGAAAGAACGATAAGACGAAGAAAATAGAAAGATCTATTATGGATCTGAAAATCGAATTACCCCGCGTCTTTTCAGAAGGATTAGGTCTGTGCACAATAACAGAAGTAAATTTCGAATTGAAAGAAAATGTGAAACCAATTTTTAAACCAAAGAGAAGAGTATCATTTTCAGCACTAGACACAATAAATGACGAATTAGAAAAGTTGGAGAAAAATGGCGTAATTTCGAAAGTCGATTACTCAGATTAGGCTATTGACTACGCCTATGTCTTAGGATACTACATACGACGAGTACCGTCCATTACGTCTACATCTTAGATTGTTCTACCCGGTTACATTTGCCTAAACCGATTAGCTATCTCGAATGATATATCTATCCCTTTCCGGGGCATATCCACATCCAAGCGTGTATCATGTATAGCACTTAACGGAAGCTATTATCAGTTAAAGCCATATCAGCTTCTTCACTTTTTTACCTTTTTAGTTTTTTTATTCAATTTAGGAACATGCCAAATATAGTTACCAACTCAAATAAAAAAAACAAAAAACAATGCGGGTGTCCAGTGATTACATTATTTACGACCATACTTTGTTCCTTATTTTGATCAACGCACCTCCTGATGTTATCAGTTCTTTACTCGGTACTGATGACACAATTATTTACTTAGGTCTTAATAGTAAGACTGATAGGTTTATGGTACAGTGGATATCGATGTGCGTTGTGGTGAAGTGGATATCAGCTCGGAACGACAAATCGGGGGGCTGAGTTCGAATTCCAGTTGAATTCCTTGCATTCACTTACGCGCAAATACCCTTGAGAAAAGTATTAATCCGTCTCATCCCTTCAGTTATGGGTTAAATAACAGGACAGACTGAGTTCTATAGCCTTGGCCGGCAACCAGTCTGCCGCAGTAATGGCAACCTACTGCGGGATAATTTTCTGCCCAGTCAGTTATGTCTCATTCGATACATGATCGCCCAAAGCGTGTATCATGTATGACACTTAATAAATCAAATTGGCAGCTGATCTCAAAAATTACCTTCAATTTATTGTTAACTGGTGCAAGAAATGGCTTGTTAATTTTGACGCCTCCTAAACGAAACTGATCTCTATAAATTACTTTGAAGAACCTTTTCTGTTTCCATCGACATGGCTGATTCTAACTTAATGGCTGATTCTAACTTCTTGGGCTAATTTTTTCCTTGACATGAATTGGAATGATTATACAGAATCAATTGTATTTCTAAAAATGTTGATTCACTCAGTTGTACAAAAAAACATTTTCTCCCTAAATTTCTTTTGCGCATTTGTAAATCTACAATTCATCCGTGCATCGAATATTGCTGAAACATTTAGACTAGTGCTTCTGTAATGTGTCTAGAGATTCTTAATGAAATCAAAAGAAGATCTGTAACGTTATCGGTCCTGGCCTGGCATCTCTGCTTCAGTCATTTTCCCATCATCGTAACATGTCTTACATGTACAGTACTAGATTAGCAATTAGGTCTGATAATTACACTTTTGAAATTGCTAGTTGTGTTATATATCGCCGTACGACGACAAAATAACGAGAACACGCATATATAAAAATATAAGATTATATTTTTATTCTTGACGACGAACCCGTGTGGAACAGAGAATGGAAGAGTGAGAGCGCACATAGAATGGGTCGACGGGAGTGTAGTTTTTGCCTGTGGTGTCCCTCTGCTTCCACTGGCCGTTCTCTGCTGGCGAATCCGTGTGTCGAGGTCTTTTTATAGTCTTCTAGAACCGGGACTTTCCTTCCGGTTTTGCCTCGCCCACGCAACGCCCACGTAATGCCAAGAGACACCTGTTCTGTTTGCCTCCGTAGTCATTTCCGCCGCTGTCGGAAATAAGCTCAAACGACATCCGCTCCAGGCCCGACAGGATGTATTTCTCAAACACCTGTCTTGTCGTTCGCCGACCCCTTCACCGACGGGAAACACCATCGCTTGCATCAACCTTCCTCGGGTGGGGCCAGATTGCTATATTACAGTTGTAACCGTAGTTTCTATGCTGTAACCTCAGCGCCACTCGTTAATCTGTATTCTCTTTTGAAATCCGTTCTTTTTTTGTCCTCACTGTTTCTTTTACTTTCAGTTAGTCTTTGCATCTTAGTAGCTTTGTTTGTGATATGTATCATTTTTTTTTTATCAATTTGACACTCACAGATCCGTAAAAACTCGTCACTCAATAACAACCAATTAAAGTGTGTATTTCTTCATCCCCACCAAACGGACCGAATCCTGCTTCAATATCTAAAGGTTGTTTGGATGAAAAGTTTTAATGTGTATACACACACAACTGGATGTGCGTTGTGGTGCAGTGGATTCGGCTCGGAACGAGAAATCGGGGAGCCGAGTTCGAATTCCAGTTGAATTCCTTGTATTCACTTACGCGCAAATACCCTTGGGAAAGGTATTAGTCCGTCTCTTCCTTCCAGTTATGGGTTAAATAACAGGACAGATTGGGTTCTCTAGCCTTGGCTGGCAACCAGTCTACCGTAGAAAGCAATGGCAACCTACTGCGGGATAATTTTCTGCCCAGTCAGTCATGGCTCTTTCGAGACATGATCGCCATGCGTGTTTCACGTATGGCACTTAACTGACTGACTGACACACACAACTAAATAAATATCTAGATAGATTTTGTTTATTTATTTATTTATATTTTTAATGTTTAAAACATAAAAAAAACACACACACAATTTTTTATATACAGTTAAAAAATATTTTTTAAGTGATGTAAATTTAGTTTCTAAAGGCATAGATTATTGATGACATGAAGTGATAAAATTACAAACTAGAATGAATATAGCTCAAATATACGCATTAAATGAATATACCGCAAATTGAAAATTATTAAATGAATGAACATCAAATTAAATATAAGATTTAAATAAAAATATTTAAATATAACATGAAAATATAAACATTTAAATATAACATTTAAATATTAAAACATTTAAACATTTAAACATATAAACATATATAAACATTTAAACATATAAACAGATATAAAAATATATAAAACATTTAAACATTTAAATATAACATTAAATATAAACATTTATAAATATAAACATTAAATTAAATTACATTAAATGAATATACCGCAAATCGAAAAAGACATGAAGAGATAAAATTCCGAACTAGACTGAAAAAAAAAAAAATGAGATATATCAGGAAGAGAAGAGCGTGACAGAATCTCAGTAGGAAACCTCAGATAAAATGACACTGAACGCTTCAAATATTAAGAACAGAAGAATGTTCACAATGAAAAGATTCAAACGTAACAAGTGGAAAAGCCAATCAACGAAGGAGAACAAAAAAGAATTTAGTGTCAAAAGTACATTATCCCGAGTTATTTGATATTCTTATGTAACGTAACTAAATTGATTAAAGCGTTGTGCCCAATGTAAAAATTAACCCATTTCAAAGAATAACAAAATATTTAGTTTTTTAATAGAAACATCACACAAATTTATAGATTTAAAAAAACATTTTTTTTCTTGTTGTCAATGTATTAATCAATATTTTCTTGTTGTCAATGTATTAATCAATAATATATGTACGTCAATGATGGTAGTTTAAAAGAAGATATGCCTGTTGACTCGGTTACTCATAACAAACCCTGCAAAAAAAAAAAAAAAATTAGTGTCAAAAGCACATTATACCGAGTTATTTGATATTTTTATGTAATTTAATAAATTTGAAATTGATTGATTAAATTGTTGAACACTATGTTGGCCGTTTTTATGAGATATCAACCTCGGCGGGTCATTTATTGTCAACTAGATTTTTATTTATTGCTGGTAATACCTTTTTCTTTCAACAATTTATTCTTGCTTTATATAAGTTTTTGTGTCTAGTAATACTTTTTCTTTTCGAGTATCAAGATTCATTGAGATTTTGTTTTTAAGGGCAGGGTCCCCAAGTCCTACCCTTGTTATTTAACCTATAACTGGAGGGAAGGGACGGATTAATACCTTTCCCAAGGATACCAGTGCTTAAGTGAATGCAGGGTATTCAACTGGAATTCGAATATTCGAACTCGGCTCCCCAATTTCTCGTTCCGAGCCGATATCCACTGCACCACAACGCACATCCGTCACTAAACGCTTATAGCACCTGGTATTCCCAAGCGGTCACACATCTAAGTACTGACCAGGCTTAACGTTGCTTAACTTCGGTGACCGAGCGAGAACCGGTGTATTCAACGTGATAGGCCGTAAACCTTGAACGCAATGTAAAACTTAACCCATTTCAAAGAATAACAAATTATTTAGTTTTTTAATGGAAACATCAAACTTCATACGTCAATGATGGTAGTTTAAAAGAAGACATGTCTGTAGAGTCGGTTAATCATAACAAGCCCTACAACAATAGTAAATGTCTCTGAAAACGGAGAAGCTACTCACATAATTTTCCCACAAAAACTATCAGTCAGTTAAGTGCCATACGTGATACACGCTTTGGGCGATCATGTCTCGAACAAGACATGACTGACTGGGCCGAAAATTATCCCGCAGTAGATTGCCATTGCTTTCTGCAGTAGAATGGTTGCCAGCCAAGGCTATAGAACCCAATCTGTCCTATTATTTAACCCATAACCGGAGGAAAGAAACGGATTAATACCTTTCCCAATGGTATTTCTAAGTAAGTGAATGCAAGGAATTTAACTGGAATTCGAACTCGGTTCCCCTATTTGTCGTTCCGAGTCGATATCCACTACACCACATCAAACAGTATAACATTCTAAAAACACTTATATAATCTCAAAAAGTAAAACCAGAATACAGCCATAGTAACATTAGAAATATGAGAATGAGCATGC
Organism: Ascarosepion bandense; assembly: GCA_037127315.1. NCBI lineage: Eukaryota > Metazoa > Mollusca > Cephalopoda > Sepiida > Sepiidae > Ascarosepion > Ascarosepion bandense. The sequence continues at coordinate 35,488 of JBBBDQ010028598.1, read as the reverse complement.
GCATACAACACAACAATACAAAATAAATTATTCCTAAATGCACATACGAAAACAAGTAGTCACTGCATTACCTACATTGACATCACAAATATGAAGACTAAATAAATAATAACTTAAGACTAATAAATTTTAGTGTAGACATATAAATCAACACAATATGGTGATGGTAGGGTCAGTTTCACGCCTTGTTAGGCTATTTTTATTTAAGTGACTGTTAACTTAGAGGAAGTTAGAGAATAGGAGAAACGCCTTTCTTCTTGTTTTTGTAAAAGTTTTATTTTTGTAGTCCCCTTCATTAGTTAAAATTAAATAAATAAATAAATATTTATTTAATTTTAACTAAATAGTTAAAAGCCATTATTATAATTTATTTATTTATTTATTGTATACTATTCAAGAACCTGTACTGGCAGCCTGCATATGGTCAGGAAATGAGTTCAGCAGATATACATATAAAAATAGAAAGGGTTGTGTCTTCTCACCAGATCTGTTTAATCTATATAGCGAGGCAATTCTGAGAAAACAAGAAGTCCTGCCAGCATTCTTCACGAACTAAACAATATAAGCTACGCAGATGATACAGAACTGATAGAAGACACGGATAGGAAACTACAAGACCTCCTACAGATGGTATCTAAAGAAAGCGAAAAAAAAATAACTAAATATAAACAACAAGAAAATTGAATGCATAGTCATCAGTAAAAAGAGGAGCCCAAAATACCAACTACAGGTCGGGGATAAGAAACTGTGACACTGAGGGCCGAAAGTATACTGGTATGGCCAAGGATGCATTCCAAAAGCTAAGCAGAGTATTGAAAGACAGGAAAAAAAGAAAAGAGTACTGGGTTGATATGTAATGTCTATTATTCAGTATGGCGGAGAATGCTGAACAATGACGTCAAATATGAAGTAAAGACTTAAAACAACCGAAATAGGGTTCTACAGAAGGATGCTGAGGATACCATGGACCGAACATTTGAGCAACAACGAGGTTTTTTGAGGGGATGGAAACGAAAAGGAAACTAATAATTAACATCAGGAAAAGACAGCTGAATTTTCTGGGACATGTAATGATGAAAGGGATCTTGCAGAATCTAATACTCACAGGACAGATAAAAGGGAAGAGAGATAGGGGAAATCAACGCATGACATACTTGATATGCTTGGGTAAATAGTTGGCAGAGCAGTGTTTGGGAGGGTAAGAAGAGTACTTTGGATTTTTTTCAAGAATCTCGAAATGTATAGCAAGGGAAAGGGATGAAGAACTAAAAGGGATGTGGAAGGTCCTGCAAAAAAGACGAAGATATTTATGGGTTAAAGTGCTCAATAATCAGGAATATAGCGTATGTATATGTTGGGGGGGGGGGGGGCTTTTTACACAATAAATGGACTCGTTTAAGGTGTACAAATAATCCGGCCTATACAGGGAATGGCGGGTGATTGTAGAGAGTTCAGTTGAGTAGTTGGGCCGCCGTTTAGTTGGTCAGTAAGAATATAAACTTATTACCGGGACTTACTTCTCATCTACAAGATTGTATATATTGATTCTTAATAACAGTATTCCTAGTGTTCCTAGCATTCCTGATTCTACTAACCGTGTTCCAGGTTGTATATATTTTGTTCACTATACTTACATTTGATTTCTCATATCTGTCTTTTTTGCTATTATTATTTGTGTGGTTTCTAAATAAGAATCCATGACAGTAAATAAATAGGACATTGTAGAAAAATCCCTGATCTAAACGTAATCGTCAGGTCGTGATGATTGCGTTAAGCACAGACTGTTTCCTCTGGGTGTTGATTTGAATGATTTCTGGGTGTTGATTTCAATGTGTGTGTGTGTGTGTGTGTGTGTGTGTGTGTGTGTGTGTGTGTGCGTGACTGTGTGTGTATGTGTGTGTGTCTGTATGTGTGCTTGTGCGCGTGCGTGTGTGTGCTTGTGCGCGTGTGTGTGGTTTAATGGTAAAAGCATGCGGCTAAACAATTCCATTTTAATAAAATAAAGGTGTATAATCATTTTATGTCGTTATCCCCAAACCTTTGCACGTCAATGTATACCTATTCCGCCATTAATGACGAGTGTGGTTATGCTACTTCACAAATAAATTATCAAAAGAAATTGTAATTTTTAATAGGTAAATTGTTTGGCAGCTCACCCACTTTCAACAATGACTTTTATATCCAAGTCGAGCATGTCACCAAATTCGTTGAGAAATATCTAAACTTTCAGCTGAGATCAATAGTTAAAATGACTTTGAATGAGTGAAGCGTGAGGCTCTTGACAAAAACCAGAACTTTAAAAAAAATTGTGAACTGGTGCTACAGAATCACAAAAAAACTGTACCAAATAACAGAATCTAGATCAGTGGAGGACAACCAACAGAAGGAACAACTAAAAGAAATAGCACAAGAAAAACTAATGACATAATCAAGATATAGACATTACAGTATTTTAAATTAAAGGTTAGGAAAGAAAACCCCATCAATACTAGAAAGAGCAATAACATAATACTGGACGCGAGAAACCTACTTTCCGTAAATTTGTTTAAAGAAAAAGATTTTATTCATTTGAAACGAAAACAGTTCGGTTAATAATTGCAAAAAGTAAAGAAATCGCTAATGTTGTCTATTTTTTAATGGACGTTATTTACTACTATTTTTATAATCTATCTAAACCTATTTATAAATGGAACTTTGTCTGTGCGCGTGTGTGTGTGTCTGTGTGTCTGTGTGTCTATAGACTCCGAAACGGCTGAACCGATTTTCTTGAAAATGTACACAGTTGTACTATAAGCGTCTGCAAGTGTTCTTAGCTAGGTTTTGTGTCGAGGTATCCCCGATAAATATCGATAATCGAAAAAATCGTGTTATAGAAGGAATGGTCCGATTTTAATCAAATTTGATACACTCATAGACAAAGACATAAGAAACAATATTCAGAAGTTTCAAGATTGCAGTTCTTACAGTAGTGCAGAAAATTTGATATCGATACCAGGAAATCAAAATTTGACTTACATCCATTCATTTTCTTTCAGTCGACTGTTTCGCTTTAACTGGAAACAACTATTGCTTTTTAGTCTTTCGTGTCAATGTCCAAAAAGTCTGAGCTCCAGGACCACGGATTAGTTTTAGAACTTTCATTACACCCGAGCAACGCCGGGCTATACTGCTAGTTAAATATATATGCGCCTATCTATATATAAATGTTTATTATATTATATATTATACACAATTTTTTTATTAAAGTTAGTATTGTTTGTTGGTATCATTATTATTAAATATTCATGCTTAATATCTAAATTACTTGTATGTGCTTATCATCATTATTATTATTTACTTTGTTTGCATTGTTCGGACTGTTGTCCTCATTTTATTGCTGTTGTACGCTTCTGCTTTCTTAAGGTTGTTGGAATTCGAACATTTTTTGAATGTATGTAATTTCAAGTGCGTCACCTCGTTTGGTGTGAAAAAATGAACACATATTTGTATACATGTTAGCGTTGTTCTTATATATGTACGTATAAGATTTTTATAAGCGTGTATATGGATGTGCGTTGTGGTGCAGTGGATATCGACTCGGAAAGACAAATCGTGGAGCCGAATTCGAATTCCAGTTGAAATTCTTGCATTCACTTGCGCACAAATACCCTTGGGAAAGATATTAATCCGTCTCTTCCCTCCAGTTATGGGTTAAATAATAGGACAGATTGGGTTCTATAGCCTTGGTCGGCAACCAGTATACCACAAAAAGCAATGTCAACTTACAGCGGGATAATCTTCTGCCCAGTCAGTCATGTCTCTTTCGAGACATGATCGCCCAAGCGTGTATCACGTATGGCACTTACCTAACTGATATGGATGGAGAAAGGCAAGAGTTTTTTTGTTTTTTTTGGGGTTTTTTTTATAAGCGTTTCACCCCGAGCAAGGCATGTCACTGCCACTACTGTGCAGGGGGCTACGTAGAGTGGAGAAAGGCTGATTAAATATAGGAAATAACAGAGGGTGGGTGATAGGCGGGTGAGGATACCGAGAATGAGGGTTGGGTAGATGAGAGTGTTGTGAGAATAGTTGGGAGTTAGTGTGATAGGAGGTGTCTATTGACCCTACATTTAAACACCTGGAGATTGTAACTGTCGGGAAAGCAGACTTGTGGAAGGGAGTTCCACAGGCGGGAAGCGCGAGAAAAGAAGCTGTTGGAGTAGAATTTACGGTTACATCTTATTTGTTTAACTGTAAAAGTGTGGGACCTAGTTGCTAATCTAGTATCTCGTGTAAATTCGTGCTTAGGCGGCACCAGTGATCTAAGCTCATCGGAGCAGAAGCCATGAAAGTACTTGTAGAAGAGGCACTGGGAAGCTACATCACGCCGGTGTGAGAGCGGCTGCAGCCGGTCTGCCAAGTCAGTATCAACCACGTTACAGATCCTCCTTTGTATTTTGTCAAGAAGCCCAAGGAGAGCAGCAGGGGCACCCGACCAGATATGGCAGCAATATTCAATACACGGGCGGATGGTAGATTTGTATATGTGCAGAATAGTTTCAGGTGGGAAAAATTTCCGGGCCCTGCACAGGGAGCCCACTTTCATAGCAGCAGATTTGGCAATGGATTCAATATAGTCATTCCATTTGAGGTCCGCCGAGAGTGTAAGGCCAAGGAGGCGTAGTATTTTACTCTCTGGGAGGCTAGCCTGTCCCATGCTAATGGGAGGTAGATGCGATTGTCTATGGTGGTTAGTTGATAACAGCTTTGTTTTGGAGGCATTGAAATTTACCAACCATTTCCTACCCCAGGTCACTACGGATTGGAGGTCCCTTTCAAGTGCGGCAGCGAGGTTCACTTTGTCGTCCAGACCTGGTTTCTGATCGATGCGGGAGTAGATTGTTGTGTCGTCGGCATACATGCCAACTTGGGATCTAATGGTGTCGGGGAGATCATTAATGTAGATCAGAAAGAGCGTGGGACCTAGGATAGAACCTTGAGGGACGCTCGCGTTCGTCTGGTAGTTTTGGGAGGCATGCTCATTTAATATCACCTTTAATGTGCGGTTAGAGAGGAAGGACTGGATGAGGTCAAACAGATGTCCAGTTATCCCATAGCTCCGCAGTTTGCACAAGAGGCCAGCATGCCAGACCCTGTCGAATGCTTTGGAGATATCCAAGGCAACGGTTCGGGCTTCACCATTCTTGTCGAGTGCCTGGTATATGTACTCGGTAATGGTCGTTAGCATATCAGCAGTAGAGCTGGTGAAGCGAAACCCATACTGTTTGTCAGAGAGAAGCCCGTTGGTCATAAGGTGCTGAATCACCTCGGCGTTGATAATGGCTTCGAAAACTTTGCCAAAGATTGGAAGGAGACTAATAGGACGGTAATTGGCGGGGTCTGAGGGTTCGCCAGAATTCTTAAATATAGGTACTACGCAGGAGGACTTCCAACAGGCAGGAAAGCAGGAAGCAGATAGGCAGAGGTTATAGAGTTTAGAGAGGACAGAGGAGAGTTCTGGGGCACATTTCTTCAGTACTATGACTGGGATTCCGTCACTGCCGCTCGCTTTGTGTGGGTCAAGTTGCGCAATTATCTTGGCGACCAGCGAGGGTGAAATGTGGACGTTATTTAGTTGAGCCTTAGTTCTGGGTGGGAAGTCTGGTGTAGGTATTCCTAACGAGTCCAGTGTCGAATTGGTTGAGAATCTACGGGCAAAGCATTCAGCCTTGTCGGCTGGGGAGGTGAGAACTTCAAATTCATTGATTAGTGGGGGTATTGAAGTCTTGTTCCTGCTGAGCACGCTTTTGCAGAGACGCCAGTAATCTTTGGAGCCAAACTTAGAGGATGCTATGCGTTGCCTAATTCTGGTAGCAAACGCCCTCTTGGCTTCGTTCAGTACTTTTTTACACTTGTTCCATGCTGAGGCGAAAAGGCGCCTGTTTTGGTTCGACGAGCAGCTTCGATAGAGCCGGAAGAAATGGTTCCGGTGGGCAATAGCGGCCGAGCAAGCGGGTGAGAACCAGGGGGACGAATTAGGTTTTAGTTGGAATTTTCTGGCAGGGATAAAAGCATCGATGCCAGCCTTAACCCAAGAGGAGACTTCGGAGGCACAGTCTTCGACAGGAAGATCAAATACGTTGTTCCAGGGGACGTCGCAGAGGAAGTCCCTGAACGAGTCCCAGTCGGCTCTTTGGTAGCAGTATGATATTCTGCTGGTCTGGTTTTCTTGGGTAGAGTTAGTGCGGATTGATATGTTTACGGAGACTACGGCGTGGTCAGAGTTTCCAAGGGGGCAGAGTTGCCTGGTAGTGCAGGAGTCTGGGATGGAGGTAAAACAAAGGTCGAGTAAAGAGTCCCTTCCGTTAGGGTTTTTAGAGAAACGCGTGGGGAAGTCCACCACTTGCGTTAGAGCTTGGGCTATTGAAAAGTGCATGGTGCGGATCCCAGCAAGGTCGGTGGCTGAGTTTTCAAGCCACTTAGTGTGGTGGGCGTTAAAATCGCCAAACACAAATATATGGGCAGATGGGTGAGAAGAAATGGCCCTGTCGATGTTAGTCAAGATGCAATCAAGTAACGTACAGTCAGAGGAGGAGGGGGAGCGGTAGAGGAAGAAGAGATAGCTAACCGAGCTTAGAAGTGAGAGACGGAAGCACATGAAGGAATGATCAAGGGATTCAAGAGATGTGACCCTGGCTAGGGGGAGTTGTTCGCTGACATATACACCAAGCCCATGCATATGGACATTGGAGTCCTTCCTGAAGAGAGGAAGGTAACCAGGAACGAACAGCTCTGAAGAGGGGATAGAAGGGTCAAGGTTAGTCTCACATATAGCTAAGATATCGGGTGAGTTAGTTAGAAGGAAAGACTCTACATTATTAAAGTTACTGCGAATACCTCGTATATTTGTGAAGGTAACGCAGATAGGTTTGGGCGATTTACGACTAGCTGGTTTAGGCTTGCTATTTTGTTTGTTTAATTTCATGCTGGTTATAGTTGTGGATAGAGAGAGGTCTAGAGTAGGGTCAGATGGTCGTTAACTGCAGCAGGTGAAGGATGGAGAATGGCGCCGCCTGCAGCATAATGTGGCCTCGGGGTTGCCCATCGGAAATTCATGCAGGGACGCCCGTCCATGCGCGAAATGGCACTACAGGAACCCCGATATTATTCAACTGTTGATCAGAGCAGCCTCTCGAGACGCTACGCAAGAGTTCGGGCTCCTAACTACCAGTCGGAAGCAGCAACCAGGAAACTGCCAACCCGGTACCCTCAGAATGAAGAGACATTGCCACCATACTCACCAACTGCAAAAAGCTTCCAGCCGAACCGACAAAGACCGAAAAAGAGAGAGATGAACCGGGAACCCCTTCCTAAACAAGAAACAAGGCGATCACCTCTACTCCTGTCCAAAAGAAGGGGGTGGAGTGTGAGACCGGGCGATAGAAGGTACTATCTACTCCAATTAAAAAAAAAGAATAAATGTGTGACTGAAGTTAATTAAGTTTTAACTTAGTATAAGTCAAACCTAAATTTGATAATTAAGAACAATTTACACAAAAATTAGGCAGAAAAGATAAGAACCGAAATGAAATAAAATAAAAAATACAAATAAAAATACAAATCAAAATAAATAAATAAATAATTCAAAAAATAAGATCACACTGGCTAAACTCACCAAGTTGCAGGCTGGCTGACAGAAAAAAGTTAAGAAAATTTCAAAAATTATCTTCATTTTGTTTCTTCTATACAGTTCTGGAGAGTTCTGGAGAGATTAAGTTACCTTAAGTAAGCAGTAACAGACAGTAGTGTGATGGAGGGGGGGGAATCACCTCCAAGCCATGTGTCCAGTTAGCAAGGGAATGACAGAGAACAATAAAATAAAAAAAAACAAACATGGCCGGTCTTAGAATTCCTACATATAACCAAAACCCTAATATACCAAACCTAAATTTGATAATTAAGAACAATTTACACAAAAATTAGGCAGCAAAGATAAGAACCGAAAAAAAATAAAATAAAATAAAAAATACAAATAAAAATAAATAAATAAATAATTCAAAAAATAATAAAAAATAAGATCACACTGCGCTGAGATAAGAAAATTATATCTATATGTAGAAAGGTTTGTGTATATATATATATATATATATATATACACACACACAGACAGGAGTGTGTATATGTAGGCAGATATATATGTATATGTGCGGGAAATTATGTAAATATGTAGATACATGCGTCATTTCTGAGTATATGTAAGGTTTGTTAGTATATTTGCGTAAATATGTGTTTATACATATAAAAGTACAGTCTTCATAAATATGTAAGTGTGCGAACACAATAATTACATGTGGATATGGATGGATGTGTGTGTGTGTGTGTGTGTGTGTGTGTGTGTGTGTGTGTGTGTGTGGGTAGGTGTACACATAGACAGATTCGTATGTACATATGTATAGGTGTATGGGAATATACGTGTGTATTGGTGTGTGGGTGCGTGAGTGTGAATATATGCGTATTTTCTAAGTATATGTGAGGTTTGTTAGTATACTCGCGTAAATACGTGTTGGCTTTAATTATACGCGGATAAATCCGGTCTTCATAAATATATATATGAGTGGGCGAATACAATATTTATATGTGAATATGGATGAATGAGTGTACGTGTGTACATCTAGGTATACCTACAAACGCATTAGTATGTACATATGTGGAAGTATGGCCATATGTGTATATGGATATAAGTGTGTATGCTTGAGTGTGTTAATATGTAGGATTATATATGTATACCTATTCATGTGCATGTGAGTAGACGTGTAACGAGTGTATGGTCACTACTTATGGTCACAGTGAACTTTTTCTTGCCCAGCTCAACGATCACCAACCGAGATAAAGCCAAAGTCTCTGTTCGAAATCAGGATGTCTATCTAATTTTTTTAAAGAATTGTTTATTTCGAGAAAATATTTGTACCGAATGGAACGAATATAGTGTGGTCTGATGAAATGAGCTAATTTAGCTCATAGAAATGAATTATTATTTATAACCACTCAAAATGATGGACTGACTTTTCCTTTATATGCATATTCTCTCTACTTTTTACTACAAATATTTTGTCATACAATATGTGAATAACTAATATCAGCAGATATATATATAGTGACTGGCAGTATAGCCCGGCGTTGCTCGGGTGTAATGAAAGTTTTAAAACTAATCCATGGTCCTGAAGCTCAGACTCTTTGGACGTTGACCCGAAAGACTAAAAAGCAATAGTTGTTTCCAGTTAAAGCGAAACCGTAGACTGAAAGAAAAATGAATGGATGTAAGTCAAATTTTGATTTTCTGGTATCGGTATCAAATAAGATTTTTCGTTGTAAACTGAATTTTGAAGGCTAAATAAGTCCTCTGAGTAAATGGTATCATGCCTGAGACTAACAACTACAATTATACATACTTAGAGCCAAACCCGAAGCAAAAACTAAAATAAAAGGGCTGAAAAAAATACAGACATACAGGCAGATAAACAGACGTACACACAAATATCTTGCCTTTTATATATTTATATATATTATCGATTTTCTGCACTATTTTAAAAAAATTCTGAATATCGTTTCTTATGTCTTTGTCTATGAGTGTATCAAATTTGATTAAAATCGGATCACTCCTTCTATAACCCGATTTTTTCAATTATCGATGTTCGATATTTATCGGGGTACCTCGACACAAAACCTAGCTAAGAACACTCGCAGACGCTTATAGTACAACTGTGTAAATTTTCAAGAAAATCGGTTCAACCGTTTCGGAGTCTATAGGTAACTGACACACACACACACACACACACACACACACACACACACACACACACACACACACAGAGTTTCATTTATAAATAAGTTTAGATTGTCCTTTCTTGACAGAAGAAGGCCATCTCCACAACTGCTTTCTTTGTTTTTCTTTTTTCTTCTTATATATATATATATATATATATATATATTGTATCGAGGCAGCAGATAATTTTTTAAACATATACTGTTAAATATAAGAGACAATGAATGTCTATTATGTTTAATCATGAGCCGTTCTAAACATCGTATTTGGGCTTTAAATGATCCTAACACCATGAAATTTCAATGGAACCTCATTAATCGGCAAATACACACAGCCAAACAGGGATTACAACTAATCAACACTGAAATTACAACTAATCAACATTGAAATTGTACATATTAAAGGAATCTTACAGTTTTCTACCACAAATGAAAAATTCAAGGAAATATTGAATTTATTATACAATACATCACAAAAGGAATATGAATCCTATAATCAAGTCATTCAAAAAAAAAACTAAACAAATTATATGAAGGAAAAATACTTTTGCCAAACATCAATGACAACTTCATTAACCTATCGGATTACCAACTCACTCCAGATGAAATAGAATTCCTTAATCTCGGACCAAATTTTCATGTCGCACAGAAACCTAATTCAATGTTTAAACAATTGAAGCTTTATACCAACAAATATTTCAACTCGAACAAGACAACCATATTACTACACAAGTAGACTTAAAAGATTTACTCAAAGCTAAATCAATCAAACATTGTTACCATAAAAATCCTAATGATATTATCAATTCACCTCTAATAAAAGCAGCCACACATCTAAAAAAATAATAAAAATATTGTTATCCTACGTGCTGATAAAACCAATACATTTGTTATTTTAAACAAACGGGAATATCACTCCAAATTACAAGCCATTCTGGACGATCACAATAAATCTAAAAAATTAACTAGTAATACCACCTCCCAACTTAAAAAAAAACATATTAATAAACTTATTACTGCAAACAATGCTGAAATAGGATCCTATAAACTTTAAAAGATTATAGGTGACTATCAGCCCGGCTACTTTATGGAAATGTAAAAATCCATAAAAAAGATCATCCTCTGCGACCTATCATTTCACAAATACCCACGCCAATATATAACCTTTCCAAAATACTTAACAAACTAATTACTCCCTACCTTCCGAGTAAATATACATTCCGTAAAACCTAACAATCAAATAACTGCATCTTTGTATGTCCAAAACTTATTCCCTAATGTTCCCGTCCATGAAACGATTGACATCATTATCCGTGATGTATACAATCATGCTACTCTCCCATCAATCAATATTAAACCCACTATATTGAAAAAATTATTATTAGCATGCACTACATAAGTACCCTTTCATGACCCCTTAGGTGATATTTATACACAAATAGATGGTATTGCGATGGGATCTCCTTCAGTTCCCCTCTTTTCTAATCATTATATGGCAAATTTAGAAAATGAAATAATTAATGACAGCAACAAACCCTCTATATATGTAAGATACATAGATGACATCTTCATTTTAGGTAAGAATATCGATCAAATCACACAACTTAAAAACAAATTTGAAAGTCATCCCGTCCACAAATTTACATTAGAACTTAATATTAATAACAAAATCCCATTCCTTGATGCATTAATTGATTCTAGCACACATAGATTTACTACTTCTCTGTATAGGAAACCAACTAGCATAAACTCGTGTCTTCTTAATTATAATATTGAATGCCCCAACGATATAAGTTAGCTGTTATAAAAAACTTAATTCAACGCACACAAATGATATCTTCTTCCAAATCTATATTTTATAAAGAATTACACAACATTAAGCAAAGACTTGTCAATAATGGATTTCCTAACTCCGTTATTGATCAACAAATTAAAATATATCTCAACAAACTTAACAATAGCTCTAACAATATTGATATAATTAATAATAATAATAATGTACATCAAAATAAACATAACACTATTAACTTATACTATTTCAACCAAATACATAATAATTACAAACAAGATGAAAAAACTCTCAAAAACATAATACATACAAATGTTAAACCAGTGGATAATAATAATCAAATTAAACTCATCATATATTATAAAAATATTCAAAACAATTGACCTCATAGTCTCTAATAACCCTACAAGCACTCAATTAAATCCTCTACAAAAAACCAATGTAGTGTATCAATTTACATGCCCGTTCAGAGATTGTATCTCTGGTACTAATAATAAACCCACTACATATATTGGTTTTACTACAACCACACTCTCCCGTAGACTTATCTGTCACCTTTCTGATCAGAGTACAATTAAACAACATTTTTCAGAAAAACATAACCATGTAGGTAATATCAGACAGATTTTAGTCAACAATACAATAATCCTCATTCATATACACAGTAAAAAGTACCTTCAGATATTGGAGGCCATCTACATTAAATCCAAACAACCCACACTTAATAAATAAAATCACCTTTAAATCTGGTCATAACACATTACATTGCATTTAAATATATGGTTCTATTATCATTTCGAGGTCTCACGCGGTGTGACGTCATAGAAACACATTACAAATTTGCGAAATGCGTTTGTTATTTTTGGTAACTGTTGCCGTTGCTTAGCGGAGTTTTATGTTAACACAAGATAAAATCGTCGCTGATGGTGGATGTTTTTTGTGTCAACATCCTTGTAACATCTCTTAAGATGGCTCGTGTGAGCCGAGGACTTGGAACCAACTTGGTGGAGAATTATCCAAATGTTGGAGAATGTTTGTTTTTATTTTCAACTGAAATTAAAGCCAAAATGCGATGTTTAGAACGGCTCATGATTAAACATAATAGAAATTCATTGTCTCTTATATTTAACAATATATATATATATATATATATATATATATATATATATATATATATATTGGGTTATTCAAAAAGAAAGAGCGGATTTCGAAAATTTAATAGAAATACACACTAGAGGGCAGAAACACATTCAATACAACACTGGATAGGGAAAGGTTCAAATTTTATGATTTTAAGGTCAACTTGTATGCACCCAACATGTGCACCATGCATTGCGCGACAAACATCGAAACGGTGTTCCAATTTTTGCCACACTGAAATTAAGTTATCTGTAGATATTGACTTCATAGCTACAACAATTCGATGGCTCAAATCTTCAAGAGTGTCAGACATAGGTAGACAAGAGTGTCAGACATAATAATAATCAAATTAAACTCACCATATATTATAAAGAATCGAAACAATTGGCCTCTTCTTTCTTGTATGTAGATTACACAATTAAAAATAGCAGTTTGTAAGATCTGGAGAACTGGGAGTCCACAGACGAAGAAGAAGATCCTCTTTCTGAGAAATTATAACAATTTAAATTTATACATGATATGAAAAAAGAAGCATTTAAACAAGATTTAAAAATGTTCATTTCTTTTGATAACTTTGAATCAGTTCTTATCTAATTATGGGTTGAATTTGTTTCTGCGTCTTAGCATCTGTTATATTATTATTTTTTTTTTGCTCATTCTTTGTGAATAACCTTGTGTTTATCTTCGAAAATGTGTGTGTGTGTGTGTGTATGTGTGTGTGTGTGTGTGCTTGATTGTGCATACGTGTTAATATGCGTTTAAACTGGTTTTTCTTGTATTGCATGCTCACAAAAGATAAAAGGTTTGTTGCAAACTTGATTAAACTGGAGATTTTCCTCGGTTCTTGGATTATTCTTTCAAAGGAATCGGTCACTTTGATTTCAGTTACAATGATACCTTGATTTACGAGTGTCCCATTTAACGAGTTTTTCGTATCTCGGCCGATTTTTTTACTTTGAGGAAAGCTTAAATTCGGGTTACGAACCAACTTCAGATGCCCAACTGATAGTTGACGCAGCAAACACCACAGTAAAATCCGCAACTTTCGCCCAGCATCCTGCGTCTCACGCGTTCTCTTTAAGCGGTTCCTTTGCAGTAGAAGCATCTCATTTGTGCTTGCAGCCATTCTGCAAAACTACGTTTTTCCAACCATGGATCCAAAGAAAGTGAGTGCCAAGGACAATGCTGAGAATAAGAAGGGGATGATGATCATTGAATTAAAGAAAGAAATTGTCGAAAAACATTACCAAAATGTGCATGTAGTCAACTTAGCGAAGCGAGCGTAGCACTTCTGCGATTTGCACCATACTGAAGTCGAAGGAGTCGATAAGGACTACGACGCCAGCCACAAGTGTTAAAATAATCTCGAAACAATGGACATCTATGCATGAAAATATGAGAAGCTATGGATGGTGTAGTTGACAGATAAACAGCTTGCAGGAGATACTGTGACGGAGGCTATAATCTTCGGAAAGGTACAAGCTATTTACGATGATTTGCTGCAGCAGACCTCAGACATTTCGGCGGGAGAGGCACCGGGCAAGTCGGAGCTATTTCGAGAATTTTAAAAAGAGGAATTGCATTCACTCCATTGTGATGTAGCGAGCTCGGATATAAAGGCAGCTGAAGATCCAGTCAATATAATTTCTATTTCAGATACACTAGAGTATTTTGCTTAGTGGAAATAATAAATTTAATCATTTAGCATTCAATTAAAGCTAAAATAAAAGTTTCAAGAAAACTTTTTTATTTTTATATATTAACTTTAAAAGTTAGGTATCGAAAATGAGTGGAGGTACCTACTGCTGAATGTTGAAACTTACAAACGATAAAATCAAAATTATTTAACTATCCAAATCTTTTACGTATAATTATTTTGATCAATGCGATCAAAATAATTATACGCAATATAAAAAGATTACAATAGTATGAAACTGGTTAGAGATTGTTCAAAATAACTGCTACTACGGTATTTACGAACAACTAGAAACATTCACAGAGCAATTCTATTATCGGTTAGTCTCATGAATTTATTATACAGGAGAAGCAACTCGCAACAAATTCAAATTTAAAAAAGAAATGTAATGAAGTTTTCTGATATTTAATATACTGGGACTATTTTGTTTCTTTTACTTCTGAAGTGTTCTTTTTTTTTCTTCTTCAGAAGTTATAATTTCTGAGCTTGACTCCCATAAGGCAAGCGCAGGTAATGGTATTCCAGTCATTGTCTTTAAAAAATGTGCCTCTGAGTTGGCTCTGGTTCTCTCGAAACTCTATAACTATTGCCTCACTGCTTCATACCTTTCCTGTTTGTTGAAAGTCTTCCTCTGTAGTTCCTGTTTTTAAGAAAACTAGGGAGCCCTCTGATCCTACTAATTATTGGCCTATTAGCCACTTACCTCTCTTTAGTAAGGTATTCGAAGCTATTAACAATGCTGAAATAGGCATCTCACATCTCACAACTTTCTCTCTAACAGTATGCCTTCCGCTTCGCCAGGTCTACCGCTGATATGCTAACGACCATCAGTGACTACATATAACAGGCGAAGCTTTAGCTGTTGCTCTTGATATCTCGGAAGCATTTGACAAAGTTTGGCATGCTGGCCTTCTGTGTAAGCTCCAGAGCTACGGTATTTCTGGATGATTGTTTGATTTAATCCAATCGTTCTTATCCAATCGAGAAATGAAGGTTGTTTTGAACTAGCAAACAGCATGAGTCTTTCATAAGAAGCTGGGCTTCCCTCAAGGCTCTATGCTAGGTTCTACGCTTTTTCTGATCTTCATCAATGATTTTCCTGATGTAATTACTTCCCAAGTAGACATCTATGCAGATGGCACAACCATTTACTCCTGTCTTAGTAAGAAATGGCTGACAAAGTGAATCCGGATGCTGTATTAAAATCTGTGATTAAATGGGGTAGGAAATGGCTCGTAAATTTTAATGCCTATAAAAACGAAGCTGTTCTCCTTTAACCACTATAGAAAAGCTTTCTTGCCTACCATCAGAATACATAGCGCTAGTCTCCCAGAGAGCAACATAATTCGCCTCGTTGACCTTACTTTCTCAAATGATCTCAAATGAAATGACTACATCAAATGCATAGCTGCATCTACTGCTAGAAAAGCTGGCTCACTATGTCAGGCCAAAGTTTTACTCGTCAGAATCCACTTTGAACATTTATAAATTTACCGTTCGTCTGGCTCAAATTTTCTTCAGTTCTATCCATCTGAAAAAAAATCAAGTAATTGTTGCTTTCAGGACTTATCAACAAATGAATGAAAGATCTTTGCAGTTTTTTAAAAACCTGTTACTAACAATATACAATTACTTAGTTTTAAAAATAGGACAATTTTTGTAAATTTTTCAATCTTAATATTAAATAATAGTTAATAAGCTTTATAATAAACAATTACTAAAACATAATTATAATTAACATTCATTTAATATAGTAATGCGGAGTATACATTTTCCAGTTCCTTCAATAAAATATTACGTCAAACAAAATGGCAGGTATCGCTTTTACTTAAAAAAAGCAAATAACTCCCAATCAATATAATTTATGTTTGAAATGCACCAATGGATTTTGATTAGTGGAATTAGTAATCTTAATGATTAAAATAAGTATTTTCAGTAAAAAAAATTGAAATCTAAACTGCTAAATAATTAAATTTTAATCCTGTAGCTTTCAATGAATAGCTAAAATGAATTTTTTTTACAGTTTTCTTAAACCTTACCTATCATGAATTAATGAAAGTACCTACATTTACAATTAATTTAAAAATTGAGGGAACTAACTAGGAATTAAAAAACTAAAGCTTTAAATTTTCAAAGGAAGATTTGCTAAGGTTGTTAACGTAAAATGTTGAAACGTAAAACGATGCAGTCAGTTCAAAAATTCTTATCCATAAATAATTATTCGAAATTCGATCCAAATAATTATTGTACGCTATATAGAAGATTACAATAGTATGGAATCGATAGAGAATTGTTCAAAATCAGTACTACAAAAGTATTTACGAACAACTAGAAACATTCCTTGAGCAATTGTTATATCAATCTGTCTCAGTAATTTATTATACAGGGGAAGCAACTCGCAGAAAATCCAAGGGACATCACTCTTAGTGAATAACGTATTACGTGCCTAAGTGTGCGTGTTTACTCCAACGTGCGTGTTTACGCCCACGTACGTCTGTACACCAGCACAAACGCGTGTTTGTGTGTGAATGTGTGTATGTGTTTGGGTACATTTAGTGCTAGTATTTTCACCATCGAAATTATATTATGTTACTAATAAACAAAAGATGATCAAAGTTTAATCTTTAACATTTACGAGTTCGAAGACATTTTAAAAAGAAACCCCGGCAGATAGTCAAAAATTCTGATTGCCGCAACAAAAATGTCCTATTAAACAAAAACTCATCTACTTGATTTTAAAAGAAAATTATAATTCGAATATGTTTCGAGAGTGAAAATACTAGCACTAAATGTACCCAAACACATACACACATTCACACACAAACACGCGTTTGTGCTGGTGGGCGTAAACACGCACGTTGGAGTAAACACGCACACTTAGGCACGTAATACGTTATTCACTAAGAGTGATGTCCCTTGGATTTTCTGCGAGTTGCTTCCCCTGTATAATAAATTACTGAGACAGATTGATATAACAATTGCTCAAGGAATGTTTCTAGTTGTTCGTAAATACTTTTGTAGTACTGATTTTGAACAATTCCCTATCGATTCCATACTATTGTAATCTTCTATATAGCGTACAATAAGTATTTTGATCGAATTTCGAATAATTATTTATGGATAAGAATTTTTGAACTGACTGCATCGTTTTACGTTTCAACATTTTACGTTAACAACCTTAGCAAATCTTCCTTTGAAAATTTAAAGCTTTAGTTTTTTAATTCCTAGTTAGTTCCCTCAATTTTTAAATTAATTGTAAATGTAGGTACTTTCATTAATTCATGATAGGTAAGGTTTAAGAAAACTGTAAAAAAAAATTCATTTTAGCTATTCATTGAAAGCTACAGGATTAAAATTTAATTATTTAGCAGTTTAGATTTCAATTTTCTTTACTGAAAATACTTATTTTAATCATTAAGATTACTAATTCCACTAATCAAAATCCATTGGTGCATTTCAAACATAAATTATATTGATTGGGAGTTATTTGCTTTTTTTAAGTAAAAGCAATATCTGCCATTTTAATATATAATATAACGAATTTTGGTAGAATTATCATTGTTCAATAATCTCAAACCGGTATCAGAACAAAGACAAGTCCTTTTATATCTATCTATCTATCTATCTATCTATCTATCTATCTATCTATCTTGCTTTCTTTCTTTTTTCTCATTCTAATCAAATCTTTTATCAACCCGCCATCTCTAACAAAACTTCGTATTTCTCTGGACTCTTGTTTTTCAGGTTACCCAACGCGTCCTCTCTACCTCATTTGCCTTTGTTTGTTTCTGTTATGTTTTTTAGAAAAAAAAAGTTCGATTAGTCGCTACACACAAATAGAACAATCTTGAAACGCATTTCTCCTATTTGCTCATAGAGACACTATAACTTTTAAGTATAAGCAACAAAGGAAGACAATGTTATCCTTTACGCCTGACACAGACGAGTCCACGTACACAAAAGAAATCTACTTGCATGCATATGAGAAGGCACAATTCAGTTCAAAGGTTATCGTTCCCGTTGATGTATCTTTAGACTTAAATAGCAGAATGATCACTGCAACAAAGAGTGTGCTGATCTGCAGAACAACAGACCAGGACGAAATATGCTATCAACTGAAAAAAAAAACATGGCCATACTGATAAAACAAATCTTCCATCTACGCTATACCCATATTTCCATCTACGTGATGAGATGTCTGCTCAAAATGGTTTCAAATTTAAAAGTGACCGAGTACTCATCCCTCTCTATTTGTGGAGTGAGATTAAATGCGCAATTTACTCATCGCACATAGGCATTGATGGATCTCTACGGTGAACCAGAGAATGTGTTTTCTGGCCAGGCATGTCATTGGACATATGGGAGTACATATCCACATGTGAAACCTGCTGCAAGTTCCCATTAGAACAACCTAAAGAGGCACTGATGCCACACAACATACTTGCTCGTCCGTAGCAGAAGGTTGATGTTGACTTATTTGAATTTGACAGCGTCGAGTACCTCGTAATTGTCGATTATTTTTCAAAATTCTGGGAAATAGATCGACTTGAGGATACTAGTGCCTCAACTGTTATCTGCAAATTGAAGGCACACTTCGTAACATATGGGATTCCATGTCAATTGATCTCCGACGCAGGACTATAGTTTAATTCTTCATCCTTCAAGAACTTTTCTGAAAAGTGAAATTTTGAACATCTCATGGCAATCCTCGGAAATCAACAGGCAAATGGCACAGCCGATTCTGCAATTAAGAGTACAAAATGGCTCACAAGGAAGAAAAAGGACACCTACATAGAGAAGTTTCTGGCACTGCTTGATGTCAGAAACACCCCAACCCAAGAAATGGGAAGTAGCCCTTCTCAGCGCCTACTAAATCGCCACACCCGTATACTTCTCCTCATGATGAGCAATTTGCTAAATCTTAGGACGGCGAGTTTTGAACCAAGTGACAAGATTCTACTGGAACATAGACAGAAGGTTCAGACCAAATACTATGACCGTCATACGCGTGATTTACCCGTGCTGAGTGAAGGTGATGTCGCGTGAATGCGCTAGTACAAGAAAGGTGATCGAGTATGAGAGAAAAGCATTATAAACCACCGATTGGATGAACGTTCGAACGAAGTCCAGACAGCGAGTGGAACCTATCAGCAAAACAGACGTCATTTGCGAATATCTTCTGAACCAGCAGAGCATGCAAGAAATGGACAGCACCATCAACCACTTCAGACACTAAAGTTGCTGCATGACACGGCAGTAACACAAGGATCCCCTGCACCTCTAACAGAATCCTCATCAATCTCAGGTGTTGTAAGCAAAGGCACAAATACAACTGAACCAGAAAAATGCGAATACCCTGTTAGGATTCACACACGTGTTGAACAAGGGATACGACAGCCAGCGCATTTGAAGGACTATGTCAAACTGATCAAGAACTGTATGTGAGACCTTAGTCTTTACTTACAAAAGGGGGATGTTTAATGTAGGCTTCATTTGAACACCCGTTAATGTATGTTCCCTAATCGACATTAACGAACGCGATTCTCGCTCCCTGACACGCCCCCTTTCTCCCTAACTTCTTCTTCTTCTTCTTCTTCTTCTTCTTCTTCTTCTCTGTCTCTCTCTCTCTTCCTGTACCCAGTAAAGTCCAGTCATGTTCTGTGTCGGCTCCCTCTCAAACCTCAAACCTGTGTTTGTCCTGTTTTCCATTACTTAATGTAACATCATAAATCTTCTAAAAATACATTATCTATATCAATTTTTTATTTATTAGTTAAATGTTTGACTCATTGAAGAATGTTAATTACGAGACCATTTTTCCGAAAATTTGCCCAGAATAGTAAAATCAAAAATGCATTAAAACTACGCTATTTTTAATGTTGATAAAAACTTTTAATTGATCTTATAAACAATATAATTTTAGGATATCATATACTGAAGAAGAAAAGAAAAACAGATGAATAAAGAATTTTTATAAGAATTATTTTCATTTTTTCTTTGCTAATTAAAGTTTCAGATATCCTTTAAATTTCTTCCAGTTACTTAGTGTCTTCGATTATTAATTCATTAAAAATAGACTTTATTTACAAATCGAAAATTCAAAAGGTTAACATAAATCATTTAGAATTAAGATTTTAAAAATAATTTCTACTTTTTTATTATGTTAAACAGCACAATTTCTTTTACTATGGAAACTTATAAGAGACTTATCATTAAAAGGTTACATGTTTTGAAGGTTGTTTCCCTTACGAAATGTTAAACTGGGTTATGTCAACTTTTTGGTCACCATACTTCTAGATTGTTTGATAACAGGTGCAGTCATCGCCTACTTGAAAGTTCAGCTAGTCAGACCTTTGGGATTAAGAAATACTTTTTTTAATCTAAATTCCATGCCATAAACAAGTAATATTTGTTTGAAATCAGATTAATTTAACTTTAAATTTGCTAATTTTCTAAAAATAATGAGTGATAGATGTATATTTTATTTCTTTAGGATTTTTAAAACCAAGACTTAACTTTTGTTTACAAATGTGTCAATCGCTCAAAAAATGACCGAAAAATTGAAAATTTAAAAAAATTTCAAAATTTTAGATTCCAATGAATATAATTTCTGTGTGAAATACGCCAGAACATTTTGCTTGGTGGAAGTAGTAAATGTAATCATTCATCTTTCAATTATGCTAACATTAAACTTTCAAGAAAAAGATTTCATTTTTAAAAATTTCAATTTAAAATTTAGGTATTATAAATGGAGTGCAGAAACAGTGCGTAAAACAGGTATCTTTTAAATTCAGAACCTCCATAAAATTCGCTAAAAAGAATACTTAATAAAAATGCACAAGATATAATTAAAACAAAAGTTTATCCTCAAATTATTTATGTTATTTAAAAGAAGGATCAAATGTTTTTTTTTTATGTTAATATTTTTTCTATCCTTTTTAGAACCTTGG
The DNA here is from genome assembly GCA_037127315.1 of Ascarosepion bandense. Lineage (NCBI taxonomy): Eukaryota > Metazoa > Mollusca > Cephalopoda > Sepiida > Sepiidae > Ascarosepion > Ascarosepion bandense. Next base: position 14,112 of record JBBBDQ010028598.1, on the reverse strand, counting down.
AAATTTTGGATAACGCTCGAGGTATTCGCAGTAACTTTAATAGTGTAGAGTCTTTCCTTCTAACTAACTCACCCGATATCTTAGCTATATGTGAGACTAACCTTGACCCTTCTATCCCCTCTTCAGAGCTGTTCGTTCCTGGTTACCTTCCTCTCTTCAGGAAGGACTCCAATGTCCATATGCATGGGCTTGGTGTATATGTCAGCGAACAACTCCCCCTAGCCAGGGTCACATCTCTTGAATCCCTTGATCATTCCTTCATGTGCTTCCGTCTCTCACTTCTAAGCTCGGTTAGCTATCTCTTCTTCCTCTACCGCTCCCCCTCCTCCTCTGACTGTACGTTACTTGATTGCATCTCTAATAACATCGACAGGGCCATTTCTTCTCACCCATCTGCCCAAATATTTGTGTTTGGTGATTTTAATGCCCACCACACCAAGTGGCTTGAAAACTCAGCCACCGACCTTGCTGGGATCCGCACCATGCACTTTTCAATAGCCCAAGCTCTAACGCAAGTGGTGGACTTCCCCACGCGTTTCTCTAAAAACCCTAACGGAAGGGACTCTTTACTCGACCTTTGTTTTACTTCCATCCCAGACTCCTGCACTACCAGGCAACTCTGCCCCCTTGGAAATTCTGACCACGCCGTAGTCTCCGTAAACATATCAATCCGCACTAACTCCTCCCAAGAAAACCAGACCAGCAGAATATCATACTGCTACCAAAGAGCCGACTGGGACTCGTTCAGGGACTTCCTCTGCGACGTCCCCTGGAACAACGTCTTTGATCTTCCTGTCGAAGACTGTGCCTCCGAAGTCTCCTCTTGGGTTAAGGCTGGCATCGATGCTTTTATCCCTGCCAGAAAATTCCAACTAAAACCTAATTCGTCCCCCTGGTTCTCACCCGCTTGCTCGGCCGCTATTGCCCACCGGAACCATTTCTTCCGGCTCTATCGAAGCTGCTCGTCGAACCAAAACAGGCGCCTTTTCACCTCAGCACGGAACAAGTGCAAAAAAGTACTGAACGAAGCCAAGAGGGCGTTTGCTACCAGAATTAGGCAACGCATAGCATCCTCTAAGTTTGGCTCCAAAGATTACTGGCGTCTCTGCAAAAGCGTGCTCAGCAGGAACAAGACTTCAATACCCCCACTAATCAATGAATTTGAAGTTCTCACCTCCCCAGCCGACAAGGCTGAGTGCTTTGCCCGTAAATTCTCAACCAATTCGACACTGGACTCGTTAGGAATACCTACACCAGACTTCCCACCCAGAACTAAGGCTCAACTAAATAACGTCCTCATCTCGCCCTCGCTGGTCGCCAAGATAATTGCGCAACTTGACCCACACAAAGCGAGCGGCGGTGACGGAATCCCAGTCATAGTACTGAAGAAATGTGCCCCAGAACTCTCCTCTGTCCTCTCTAAACTCTATAACCTCTGCCTATCTGCTTCCTGCTTTCCTGCCTGTTGGAAGTCCTCCTGCGTAGTACCTATATTTAAGAATTCTGGCGAACCCTCGGACCCCGCCAATTACCGTCCTATTAGTCTCCTTCCAATCTTTGGCAAAGTTTTCGAAGCCATTATCAACGCCGAGGTGATTCAGCACCTTATGACCAACGGGCTTCTCTCTGACAAACAGTATGGGTTTCGCTTCACCAGGTCTACTGCTGATATGCTAACGACCATTACCGAGTACATATACCAGGCACTCGACAAGAATGGTGAAGCCCGAACCGTTGCCTTGGATATCTCCAAAGCATTCGACAGGGTCTGGCATGCTGGCCTCCTGTGCAAACTGCGGAGCTATGGGATAACTGGACATCTGTTTGACCTCATCCAGTCCTTCCTCTCTAACCGCACATTAAAGGTGGTATTAAATGGGCATGCCTCCCAAAACTACCAGACGAACGCGGGCGTCCCTCAAGGTTCTATCCTAGGTCCCACGCTCTTTCTGATCTACATTAATGATCTCCCCGACACCATTAGATCCCAAGTTGGCATGTATGCCGACGACACAACAATCTACTCCCGCATCGATCAGAAACCAGGTCTGGACGACAAAGTGAACCTCGCTGCCGCACTGGAAAGGGACCTCCAATCCGTAGTGACCTGGGGTAGGAAATGGTTGGTAAATTTCAATGCCTCCAAAACAAAGCTGTTATCAACTAACCACCATAGACTATCGCATCTACCTCCCATTAGCATGGGACAGGCTAGCCTCCCAGAGAGTAAAATACTACGCCTCCTTGGCCTTACACTCTCGGCGGACCTCAAATGGAATGACTATATTGAATCCATTGCCAAATCTGCTGCTATGAAAGTCGGCTCTCTGTGCAGGGCCCGGAAATTTTTCCCACCTGAAACTATTCTGCACATATACAAATCTACCATCCGCCCGTGTATTGAATATTGCTGCCATATCTGGTCGGGTGCCCCTGCTGCTCTCCTTGGGCTTCTTGACAAAATACAAAGGAGGATCTGTAACGTGGTTGATACTAACTTGGCAGACCGGCTGCAGCCGCTCTCACACCGGCGTGATGTAGCTTCCCTGTGCCTCTTCTACAAGTACTTTCATGGCTTCTGCTCCGATGAGCTTAGATCACTGGTGCCGCCCAAGCACGAATTTACACGAGATACTAGATTAGCAACTAGGTCCCACCCTTTTACAGTTAAACAAATAAGATGTAACCGTAAATTCTACTCCAACAGCTTCTTTTCTCGCGCCTCCCGCCTGTGGAACTCCCTTCCACAAGTCTGCTTTCCCGACAGTTACAATCTCCAGGTGTTTAAATGTAGGGTCAATAGACACCTCCTATCACACTAACTCCCAACTATTCTCACAACACTCTCATCTACCAACCCTCATTCTCGGTATCCTCACCCGCCTATCACCCACCCTCTTAAATGTCCTATATTTAACCAGCCTTTCTCCTCTCTACGTAGCCCCCTGCACAGTAGTGGCAGTGACATGCCTTGCTCGGGGTGAAACGCTTATAAAAAAAAAAAAAAAACTATAATTTGTACAGGAAATTTGAATATTTTTTTTTATGGTGAAAACACATTAAATTCGAAATTCTGTCAAAAATCATATAATTTTCGAATGTTAATGAAACTGTCAGGACTCATTCAGAAATTAATGAATTTGTTCTTTAAATGTTTAAATGTCACCCACTTTGCTCATTTAATTTTATGAACTTTCGTGAAATTTTTTGAATTGCATGATTGTTAAATATAAAATTTAAGTTTGGTTTAATAACAATATATCAAATGTAAAAAGTGAAATAAGAGAAAAATTAAATTCTTTTTCTCTCTCTTTTTCCTTAATTTTTTTTTTTTTTTTTTTTTTTGGTAGGGGGTCTTATATTTACGGAAATGAAAAAATGAAAAAACGCTGTACAAACAACAAAAAGATATATATGTTATAATCTTCCTAAAACCAGATCTTCTTTTTGATTCATGTTACACAAATTTCCATCTCTTGCCGGGTGTGAACATTCCGAAAGCCAATTGCTCTTCGGCTTCGCACATCGCTTCCGTTTTACTTAGACACTCAAAGAAAAATACAATCCAGAATTTTCATCAATAGCACACACTCCAGCCTAAAGAAACAAAATAAAAATTGAAACTAATCTGAGCCTAAGAAAAGGACATATGAATCTAAAAAAGGGACTTCATCGTCAGGACGCAACTTCTCATCTCCAAAGGACACCCGCCAAAGGCAGTCATAATTCACTCTACCACTCCTACCGTACGCCTCCGCAGACAAATTTTATGATTCTACTTATCTTTTTCATTCTTTTCTTTTCGAATCACATGTGCTATCCGTTATAAGTGTCGCTGCTGTTGAAAGTTCTGGAGTGATGGGGTTTCTGTTATTTTGTACAGTTCTTTGTGATTCTGTAGTGTCATTCCAGAATTTTGAAAGAAAAGTGGTTTTTGTCTGGATAAAACCTTACTCGCTCTGTCTGTCTGTCTCTCTCTCTCTCACACACACACTTACTCTACTCTCTCTCACACACACACCCATAAGCACCTTCACACACAAATAAAGAACAACAAACAAAACCTATATATATATATATATATATATAGTCATCCGCAGACAGATCAGTTTCGCTGTATCACAGCTCATCAGTACGGTCAGACTCCGATTGCTTTTAACACAGGATTGAAACCCAACTGCACTTGCGTCAGTCGGCGATTCTACCTCTGGGCTATGGGCGCTCTGTAGAAGAAGGCAGACTTTTTAGCGTATACATTATCATTATACATGCCCAATAGCCAGAGTGCTCTAATTCATTAAGGAATGATCGATGCGTACATGCCAGAGTAGCTACTGTTTTTCAAAGTTTACCATTCTTCCAGAGTGCTCAATCAGGGTGTGTGTGTGGGGGGGGGGGGGGAAGCGGTTATTAATCTAGCATGTTTCTCTTTTATTAAAGCTTTACCAGAGAATGTGAGATAAAGAAAAAGAAGAAAGAAATTCTGGTATTTTTACTTTTCTGCAGTTTTATTTTCATTTTTGGGATTCATTTCACGACTTTCTTTGACAATTGAGATTATTTACTTTTCTATTGAGAATTGTGCCACAAAGGTTTCCTCTTTTTTTAAGGTTGGCATCGATACTTTTGTAACTTCTCGGAAATACCAGATGAAACCACAATCTCCTTCTTCGTTAACACCGGTATGTTCACAGGAATCACTTTTCGATGTGTTCCAATGTGATAGCTCCAATTACAACAGAAACCTAGTTGTTTCTGATCATAACAATTGTAGACATGTCTCCAAAGAGGCCAAGTCTTTTATTGATAGAATGGGGCATCTCAAAGCTTATAAAAAGATTGGCTCTCATGACTACATGATTATGTAATAGTGTCCTAAATAAGAGCAAGTCTTCTACCCATCTCCTCTTCATTCAGTTTGAGGTGTTAGTTTCATCTTTTGATAAAGCTGAATATTTTTTCTTGTAAATTCTCTTCAAGTTCTACTCTTGACCCATCTGAAGTATCTTTGCCTGACCTTTTACTTAGAAATGAGACCCATTTGAGTGATATGAATTATAACTCAGTCCATTATTTCTGCTATCATCTCTAGACTAAAGGTATGTGGTCTTGATATTATCTCTGCCATAATCCTTAAGAAATGGGCTTCCGAACTGGTTCTTTTTTTCTCTATAAACTCTACAATTATAAGCATCTCTTCCTGTTGTTAAGTATAAATGTCCTTTGTGTTGTCATTGTCTCTGGAACGTCGTTGTTGCCTACATGTCCAGTCTATAGTATTCTCAGCGTCCTTCTTTAAAACCGGGTTTCTTTTGCTTCGAGTTTTTGCATCTGTGAGGAAATTGTTCAGCATTCACTGCCATATAAGAAGACGTATACTACATTATTTATAAATGGAACTTTGTGTGTGTGTGTGTGTGTGTGTGTGTGTGTGTGTGTGTGTGTGTGTGTGTGTGTGTGTCCGTTACCTATAGACTCCGAAACGGCTGAACCGATTTTCTTGAAAATTTACAGTTGTACTATAAGCATCTGCAAGTGTTCTTAGCTAGGTTTTGTGTCGAGGTACCCCCCGATAAATATCGAAAATCAATAATCGAAAAAATCGGGTTATAGAAGGAGTAGTCCGATTTTAATCAAATTTGATACACTCATGGACAAAGACATAAGAAACGATATTCAGAAGTTTCAAGGTTGCAGTTCTTACAATAGTGCAGAAAATCGATAATATATATAAAAGGCAAGATGTTTACGTGTGTGTCTGTTTATCTGTTTCTATGTCCTTTATAAAAATCCACAATTTTTATCCGATTCTCACCAAACTTCACACAAATATTCTTTAGGCTGAGTCTGAGCTTCAGGACCATGGATTAGTTTTAAAGCTTTCATTACATCCGAGCAACGGCGGGCTATACTGTTAATACTACATAACAGCTCAGTACTCTTTTGTTTGCTTGTAACAATATTTTTCTGTTTCTTAATAGTTGACACAGCTTTTGGAAGGCATCTTTTGCCATGCCAATATGCTTTCGGTCCTCTGTTAATACGCTTCACAGATATCTAAATTGTTGCATCTGTTTGATTTCAGTATCTTCAATCTGTCATTTGCATGTTGGATTGTTCCTTTTGTTAACAACTATACAGTCAGTCTTATTGCAATTGATATTTAATCCTTTTTTCTCATTTTCCTTCAATACTTTTCGTATAAGTTCTTGCATTTTCTTTTCAACACGCTATCAGCTTCTTCTCTCGCACTTCCCGCCTGTGGAACTCGCTCCCATATTCTTGCTTTCCTGACGACTACAACCTCCAGGAATTTAAATGAAATGTCAATATTCATCTATTAACCACTTGACTCTAGTTCTTTCCCCACCCCGTATATCCTTTTTATTTCTCTCCACCTTTGAAACTGTCATCACACCTGTATTCCCATCCTTTTATTGCTCCTTTCTAACTGGTTCGTCTTCCTCTTCACTCTCTTCTAATTAATCTTTTTACACTTATGTAGCCCTCTGCACATCAGTGGCATTACCGCCTTGCTCGGGGTGATACGATTAAAAAAATCTTATGCTGTTAAGATTGTGAACGCCAGTAATGAATCGTGGTTGGACTTCCAATTCTCTTCAATTGGCCCCGCTGTAAAAGTTGAATAATATCTGCCGAGATGACGTATCTTTGTCTTACAAGCCTTTCTATTTTTGTATATTTACTGAAATAATTTACTATCGGTATGGAGGCGGTTTGCTGCTAGTGTAGGTTCTAGATTATGCTAATATCCTTCCTACGTATGTCAAGGTGACCTAGCTGTTCCAGCAATTCGTTGTGACGTACTTTATCAAACGCTTTTGCATAATTTATAAAACATAAGAATCCATCGTTTTGCATTCGTATTGCTCTTTCTGATACCATTTTGGGCATAAAATATCGCATCCCTTATTCCAGTGCCCTTAATGAACCAGCACTTTTTCCTGTTTTATTTCCTGTACGATTCTACTGCGTGTTCTATTCCTGAAGATTCGGGTGACAATTCTTTTCTTTTCTGTTTTTTTCATTTGGTTGATTGCCCGATGGAATTCACATTCATTTGCTTCTGGCTTCTTGGGTAGTACTATGAATATACTTGAGTATTCTGGTATATCGTCACTGTTGTAAATTTCATCTGTTATATCTGTAATCATGTCAATGCTAAAAAATAGAGTTAATTTCTACCAAAATAACACTAGACGCACGTTTCTTTGTTGGCCAGGCAAATATTATTAGGAGTTTTCTTTTTCCGTCGCATTCGACACAAATTGTGTTTTCTTTATTCCACTCATTATAGAATTCTCTAAATGAAAAAAAAATTAAACCTGGCTAAAGGTCTATAAATGAGATCTAAATCGGTTCTTTGCTCAAAAAATAAAAATTTTAACAATATTTTTTTTTAATCATATCACCCCGAGCAAAGCGGTAACGCCACTGATGTGCAGGAGGCTACGTAAGAGTGAAAAGATTGGAAAAGAGAAAAGAGAAAGCCGGAAACCACATCCTAAACAGGGAACAAGGGATGAGTCTCTTCATCTCTTCAATAGACGTGGGTGGAGTGTGAACCGGGCGATAGGTTAGTCTATCTACTCGAAATGGAAAAAAAGGAAAAGGAGTGAGAAGATTAGAAAAGAGAAAGCCGGAAACCACATCCTAAACAGGGAACAAGGGCTGAGCCTCTTCACCTCTTCAATAGACGTGGGTGGAGTGTGAACCGGGCGATAGGTTAGTCTATCTACTCCAATTAAATATGTTGGAAAGATGGCAAAACAAAATATACTGAGTACCATTTTCAATAAAGAATAAAAAATTCCGGTCTTTTATTTTGGCTTCATAAAACCGAAAGATCGTTTTCGGTTTTCTAATGCACTTAATTATAATGCTTTTGTCCTACACATGCAATTATGACTAAAACGTAACCACTTCTACGAGTAACAAAGCTATTGATACTTGTTATTGACTGATTGATTTGTCTTTTACAGCTTATCAACCATTTGCAGGCTATTTAAAGCCAGAAAATATTTTAGATTGTTAAAATGTTTTGAGATAATAATACCTTACTGATATAAAGCCTACCGATTAACACCATAGGTGGAAGGAGGAGAGGTGGATTCATGCCTTTCGAAGGGTATTTGCGCATAAGAGACTATTGGAGGCTCTGTAAACGTGTGTGGAACAACAGCAAATCCTCCATCCCTCCATTAATCAATAAATTTGATGTCCTCACGGCATCTGTGGACAAGGCAGAGTGATTTGCTCGCAGAATCTCATCAAACTCCACTTTTGACTCGTCTGGAGAATCTGCACCCGACTTCCCTCTTAGAACTGAGGCTCAACTGAAAGATGTTTACATAACCCAGTATCAAAACCTGACTCCAATAAGGCGAGTAGGTATGTGCGCCGATGACACCACAGTTTACTCTCGTCTCTACCAAAAATCTGGTGTAGGCGACAAAGCTAACCTCGCAGCCGAGCTTGACAAAGACCTCCAATCCGTAGTGGACTAGGGTAAGAAATGGCTCGTAAATTTTAATGCTTCTAAAACGAAGCTACTATCAATTAACCATCATAGACAATCGCACCTACCTCCCATTAGCATGGACCAGGCTTGCCTCCCAGAGAGTAAAACACTACGCCTCCTTGGTTTCACACTTTCAGCGGACCTCAAATGGAATGACTATATCGAATCCATTGCTAAATCCGCTGCTATGAAGGTCGGTTCTCTGTGCAGAGCCCGGAAGTTTTTTTTCCGTCTGAATTTATCCTGCACATATATAAATCTACCATCCGCCCGTGCATTAAATACTGCTGCCATATCTGGTCGGGTGCCCCTGCTGTTCTCCTCGGGCTTCTCGATAAGGTACAGCGGAGGATCTGTAATGTGATCGATACCGACTTGGCAGACCGCCTGCAGTCTCTCTTTCACCGGCGAGACGTGGCTTCCCTGTGTCTCTTCTATAAATACTTTCACGGCTACTGCTCCGATGAACTTAGATCACTGGTGCCCCCTAGATACGAATTTGCACGAGATACTAGATTAGCAACTAGGTCCCACCCTTTTACAGTTAAACCGATAAAATGCAACCGCAGCTTCTACTCCAACAGTTTCTTTCTCGCACTTCCCGACTGTGGAATTCCCTTCCACATGATTGCTTCCCCGACAGCTACAATCTGTAAATGTAAGGTCAATATACACCTCCTAACACACTAACTCGCTCCCATTCTTTCAAACACTCTTTCCATCTGCCCAACCCTCATCCTCGGTATCGTTACCCATCTATCACCTTCCTTCTGACATTTCCTATATCTAACCACTCCTCTTTACCTTCCCCTATGTAGCCCCATGCGCAATAGTAACAGTGGAATGCCTTGCTCGGGGTGAAATGATTAATATATATATATATATATATATATATATATATATATATATAGAAAAGTTAACTATCGCCATTGATAAGGAGCTCAGGATTTCAAAACACTATTAGAATAATTGTGCATGAGAACCATCGATACAACTTATATGAGCTGCGAAGAGACCAATTCATCCCTGATCTATGCAAAGCGGTTGTTGAGCATGTTCATACATCAAGAGCTTAATTTCTATCCGATGAGAAAAGACTGATCAAGACCAAAAGGTCAAATCAAGGAATGACAGATGATTATGAAAACAGAAATTCAAACAAAATTCCAATAGTTATGCACACAGTTTCAGACAACTGTAAAGGTTCCCGGAATCGTGAGGAACGAGGGTGATGTCATGCCTCGCCTCCTCTTTCCTCAGAGAATAAGGGTCAATGTTGCTGACTATTAGGAAATGTTGGAGATGCTTGTAAGGCATAAGAAAGGGAAGACCATGACTAAACGTCTAATAGTTATCGATACTAACTGGGGATTCATTAAGTAGCTGCATCAAGAAGAGTATCAAGATTATTTCTGCCAATTTTTCTCAAATTAACTTATTCTTTTATGACTTATGCGTCTTTTACAAAATCCATACAAGTGTTCTTAAATAACTGAGCAACCCTGTATATATATTGACTAGCAGTATAGCCCGGCGTTGCTCGGGTATAATGAAAGCTTTAAAACTAATCCATGGTCCTGGAGCTCAGACGTTTGGATGTTGGCACGAAAGACTAAAAAGCAATAGTTGTTTCCAGTTAAAGCAAAACCTAGACTGAAAGAAAAATGAATGGATGTAAGGCAAATTTTGATTTCCTGGTATCGATATCAAATAAGTTTTTTTCGTCGTAAACTGAATTTTGAAGGCTAAATAAGTCCTCTGAGTAAATGATATCATGGCTGAGACTAAAAACTACAATTATACCTACTTAGAGCCAAACCCGAAGCAAAAACTAAAATAAAAGGGATGAAAAAATACAGACATGCAGACAGATAAACAGACACACACACAAACATCTTGCCTTTTATATATATATATATATATATATATATATATTATCGATACTATATATATGTATATATATATATATATATATTATCGATTTTCTGCACTATTGTAAGAACTGCAACCTTGAAACTTCTGAATATCGTTTTTTATGCCTTTGTCTATGAGTTTATCAAATTTGATTAAAATCGGACCACTCCTTCTATAACCCGATTGTTTCGATTATCAATTTTCGATATTTATCGGGGGTATCTCGACACAAAACCTAGCTAAGAACACTCGCAGACGCTTATAGTACAACTGTGTAAATTTTCAAGAAAATCGGTTCAGCCGTTTCGGAGTCTATAGGTAACGGACACACTCACACACACAGACACACACACACAGACAAACTTCCATTTATAAATAAGTTTAAATTAGGTAATAAATACGTATACTCGTTATATACTTGCGTAAGTGTGATGACTAACATATTCTTTGTATATTCTTTGTATATTTTTTATTTAGTTGACATGGGAGCACAGTGAAAATTTTAGAAATTATAAAAATGTTGACTGCTCTTCTAGCTTTACTCGGGATTTTTCATTGAATAGATATTTTGCTTTGACTGGGCTAAATTTAAAATCATGTTGATGTAAATAGCATCAGTCCGTAAATCATGATCTGATAAAGATATTTGAAGCCTCGTTCTCATCTCAACCATATTTATCTCTTGCTCTGCTCAGATGAAGTCAATTATAAGTGTGTAGAAATGTAGCTTAGAATTCTTTTGTCTTGTTACATGTTAATAGGAGGGTAGAGATTATAATGATTTTTATCAGGTGTCGCAACCAAAGGATTTGTAATTCTCTTACCAAAGTTATTTACGCCCACTCAATCTGAAATGTAACTCAGTTCAAAACTATTCTTACTAACACTGCTTTTTTCCGTGCTCAGTATCACTGCTGGATATCTTGGCAAAATATTTCGTCGTTGGCTTATGAAAACTTTTCAGAGAGTAGATAGTCGGTCAGCATAAATTTCGGTAACCTGAATGCCAAAGAAAGCAACGAGAGGGATGGTGAAATAGCTGGCAAATTCTGAGGAAGAACTCGTAACTAATTGTACACTGCAAATGACTACGCAGTAGCCAGCACCTGATTTCAACACCCAAGACAAATATGAAGAAGTGGGGGGGGGGGGGTCTTGAAAGTCTGATACTCACAGGCCAGGGTGAGGGCAAGAGGGACAGAGGAAAACAGCACATTAAATACGTGATGAGTTTAACAGGGTTCAAAAGAAATAGTGAAAAGATTAAATTTATTAAAAGCTATAAAGACAGAAAATTGTGGAGAGCCATGATCGCCCACGTCCTGAGAGGCACACGACACATAAAGAACAAGACTCTCCCATAAATGCCTTAATTACTCAAAGAAGAATATATTACTTATACAAGAATTATCAATTTTAACAGAAGTTCAGTTATTCAATAGATGGTTCAGAAAGAAATTTCTTATTTTTGGAAAAACACTAAAAAATCCATTCAGATGTTACAAATATTAAATTTATTTGCTAAGAATATATTCAAGCTTATTAAATAATGACTACTTTTTTTCTGCATCTTAATTAGTTGCTTTTGGTGCACCTATTCAGGTCATCAGATTTCACATGACTGACTGGGCAGAAGATTATCCCGCAGTAGGTTGCCATTGCTTTCTGCGGTAGACTGGTTGCCTGCCAAGGTTATAGAACCCAATATGTCCTATTATTTAACCCATAACTGGAGGGAAGAGACGGATTATACGTTATATATAGCCTTAGCAAAACCTAAATACACATTCTCATTTCTGCTTTCAATTTTCCATTAGTTTCTGAATATATCAAAAATATGAAATGAGATAGATAGATAGATAGATAGATAGATAGATAGATAGATAGATAGATAGATAGGTGATTTCGTAGGTAAGTTAGTACTGTTGCAAAATGTTGATGTTTGTATTTTTATGTCAGGTCACTTTACAAGTGATATTGGTACTATATAACCCAGATGTAGCTGCTGTGTGGTCGATGCATTAATGATTAAACCTGTTCTTACCAGAAATGTTGCTAAATTCTCAATAGGCTAAAAACAAGGCCTGCCAAAAAGAAAATTAAGCTTCTTGTAGTGTCAACGGTCACCTAGCACAATGGGGTAGACTCCATAGCTATGTATACATCCAGCACGTTGATGACATGGTATTTCTGAGGGATGGGCTCCTCAGATTGAAATCAGGAGCCAGACTAAGGTGAGCCTTTAAGTTGGAAGACATTAGTAATGGCTTGACGTGGTGAGGGATGAGCTCTACCAGCCTACTTGCTCTAGGCATGCTACGCAAGAATGAATACCTCCTTGGCATTCAATCTAAATTTGTGAAGTGAACTATTCATGTGTGCTGTTGCGTAGCGACTATACGATCGCCCAGTCGTTCATGAAACAGGATGAGTGTGACCATACGACCAACCTCAATCATGAGACATGATGAATCACTCCATTACACTCGGTCATGGTATGTGATGATATTGTATGAGCATTTGCTTTAACGATACTAGAAAAATATGGTAGACCAATACGATAATTCATTTTACTAACAGTCAAGCATTTTGTCTTCTTGCAATAATTTCCTTTCCGTGCCCGTTATCAACACTGTGTCATCTGCATATTATATGTTGCTAACGTTGTGGCCACAAATAATGAATCTTGATAGGACTTTTAATTCTCTCAGAATCGCCTCACTGTATAAGTTGAATAAATCTGGTGAAAAGACGCATCATTGTCGTGCACCCTTTTCTGTTTATTTGTATTTTTCCTGAACTCATTTTTCTTTTATATGCGGGAAGTTCGTTGCTAGTATTAATTCTGGATTATTTTAATTTCCTTCCCTAATAGGTCAGAACGGAAAGGAAACTACAAGACCTCCTACAGAAGGTAGCGGCGGAGAGTGACAAAAAAGGACTACAAATAAAGTTTAAGAAAACTGAATGCATGGTCATCAGCAAAAGGTGCAACCCAAAATGCCAAATACAGGTAGGGGATACCAGAATCAAGCAAGTACAAAAATTTAAATACCTAGGAAGTGTTCTAACAGGAGATGGAAAGTGCGACACAGAGATTCGAAGGCGAATTGGCATGGCAAAGGACGCGTTCCAGAAGCTGAGCAAAGTACTAACACACCGGAAAATTTCACTAAAAACAAAGAAAAGGGTGCTGGATTGCTATGTGATGTCAGTTTTTAAATACGGCAGTGAATGCTGGACAATATCATCGAAATTGAGGACAAAACTGGAAGCAGCAGAAATGTGGTTCTACAGAAGGATGCTGCAGATATCGTGGACTGAGCATGCAAGCAACGATGAGGTGTTGGAAAGAATGGCAACCAAAAGGAAATTAATACTGAGCATCAGGAAGAGACAACTGAAGTTCCTGAGACACGCAATGAGGAAGGAGAGCCTGGAGAATGTGATACTGACTGTCCAGATAGAAGGAAAGCGAGACAGAGGAAGGCAGCGGATAATATATTTGCAGGGCCTGATCAAGTGGATGACGGAACGGGGGTTGCCAGGAGTAACAGGAACAAACATACTAAGGGCCACAAGGGATAGGGAGACGTCGAGAACCATGATCGCCTACGTCCTGAATGGACAGGGTACATAGAAGAAGAAGAAAAAGA